>PVJA010002340.1:94746-108527 GCA_004027025.1 Myocastor coypus
TCTCTCTCTTTTTTTTTTTTTTTTTTTTCCGGCTTATTCTTTTTTTCCTACTTCTTTTTTGTGACCCCTGAAGATCTCCCTGGCCCCATTCTTTACCGTGCTCCTTAAGGAAAGTGTGAAAGGAAGGAAATCCAGAGGTCCACCACATGTGGGCAGATGTAAGGATGTCAGCTGGGCCTGGGCAGCCAGGACAGCATCATCTCTGCCCAGTGACGACTCAGGGCCTCTGCCACCACCTGCCCTCTCTCTAGGCTTTCCTCTTTCCTACCTCTCTTCCACCTTGTTTGCTCCAACCTCTGCTGCAATTATTCTACCCTTTTTCTGGGTCCCTTTTTATTTTTTATTTTTAAATTTTATTTATTTATTTATTTTTTCTTGTTTCAGAACCTTTTATGGCCGGCTCAGCCTGCCCTGAAGGCAAGGCTGGTGCAGCATGTGGTGCCGGGGATTGAACTGCGGTCCCTGAAGCCACCCAAGCTTCCCCAAGCAGGCGCTTTAGACCACTGAGCCATCCCACTGGGTCCTCTGGGTCCCTTTTAAAAAAAATAATTTAAATAAGTGACAAAAATGCCATTTATTTTTTAGTATGTATATGTACTACATCTCTCTCTCTCTCTCTCTCTCTCTCTCTCTTTCTTGTCTTTTTGAGACAGGGTTTTGCTCTGGCCTGGAACTCACTTTGTAGCCTAGCCTGGACTTGAACTCAAAGTGATCCTCCTGCCTCAGCCCTTCTGAGTGCTGGGATTACATGAATGTACCACCATATCCAGTGAAGTTTACATTTCTTTTCTTTTTTAAAAAAATTATATATTTGGTACAGAGTCTCACTGTACAGCTCAGACCCACCGTAATCCTCCTGTTTTCAGCCTTCTCAGCGTTGGGATTGCAGGCATACAGCACCACACCCAGTCCCAGTGGCCAGCCCAGTGTGCCCAAGGGAGGGGCTGGCATGCCATGCAGTACAGGACATCAAACCCCAGTTCCCATACTTGCCTAAGCAGGCACTGAGTCTACTGAGCTCTCTCACTGGCCCTGAAGTTTACATTTCTTAGGGGGAGTTGGTTACATGTATATAACACATCTTAATATTTTTTTCATTCCTTTTTGCTCTTCTCCCTCCCATCTCTAGATTCCATTTCTTTTTTTTAAAAAAAATTGGTACATACTTACAGTGCATAATGTTTATGTTCCTTGTGCATAGTTTGTACATGTACATGACACGTCTTGATTCTTCTATCTCTTCTCTTTTCCTCCTTCCCCCTCCATCTCTTCCCTTTTCCCTTTGAGAAAGAGCTACTGTGTCTCCCTACTTCCTGTTATCATTTATTTTGTTCATGTAAGAGAAGCCATATGATATCTAAGCTTTTGTGTCTAATTTACTACCATTATGGTCTCAGGGTGCATCTGTTTTCCTACAAATGACAAGTTTATTCTTTTTGTGAGAGTAGCGTTCTACCATGTGCAAATGCCACCTTTTCTTTACCCATGCATTCGTTGATGGACAGACACATAAGCCACTTCCAAAATTCAGCTGTTATGAGTTGTGCTGCCATAAACAGGGGTATGCACGTGCCACTGTAATATGATGGCTCTAACTCTTTCTGATGCAAGAAGGGGCATAGCTCATTCAAATGCAATCGATAGGTTCAGATTTGTGAGGAATCTCCACACTGCTTTCCATAGTGGTTGTACTAGGTTACCTTCCCACTAGTAATGTAGAAGGTTCCTTTTCCCCCTGCAGCCTCGCTAACATTTGTTATTATTTTTCTTGAGGATGGCCATTCTTTCTGGGGTAAGATGGATGGATGCTCAGAGTAGTTTTAATTTGCATTTCTCGAATGGTCAGCAATGAGCATTTCCTTATGTATTTAATGGCCATTTGTACTTCCTCTATAAGGTGTTTATTCATTTCTCTTGTCCAGTTTTTTTTTTTTTTTCTTTTTGAGACAGGGTCTCACTATGCAGCTCAGGCTGGCCTTGAGCTCACTTTTGTAGCCCAGGCTAGTCTCGAACTCTCACCAATCCTCCTACCTCAGCCTCCCGAGTGCTGGAATTACAGGCATGCGCCACCATGCCCTCTTGTCCAGTTTTTGATTGACTCTTTTGTCTTGGAGAATTTCAGATTTTTTCTTTCTTGCTTGCTATATTTTTAAAACATTTTTTTTTTATTTTAGGGAAGGGTCCCCAGGGTGTTCAGGGTCTCACTACTAGATCAGACTCATAGTGATCCATCTGTGTACAGCCTCTCGAGAGCTAGGAATACAGGCATGCGCCAGCACGCCCAGTCTCAGTTGCCATCTCAGTGCATCCGGGGGGTGGGGCTGGTACTGTAGGCTGGGGATCGAACCCCCAGCCCCTGTGCCTTATTGCAGGTACTTTAATTTGCTGAACTTTTTGGCCAGCCCTCTTTATATATTTTAGATATAGAGGAATCACTGGCAGAATTCTTTTCCCATTCTGTGGGTTGTCTTTTCACCCTGTTGATAGTTTCTTTTGCTGCACAGCAGCTTTTTACTTGGCTATGATCCTATTGTTGATTCTCTGGGCTATTTTATGTGCAATCAGGGTCTGTTCAAAAACTCTTTGCCTGAGCTTATACCTTCAAGAGTTTTATCTTTTTTTTCTTTTGAGACAGGATCTCACTATGCAGTTCAGGCTAATTTTGAACTCACTATTTAGTCCAGACTGCTCTCAAGCTTGTAACAAACCTCCCACCTCAGCCTCCTGAGTGCTGAGATTACAGGTATGCACCATCAAGAGTTTTATCTATGTTATTTTCCAGCAGGTTCACTGCTTTTATTTTCACATTTAATTATTTGATTTGCTTTGATTTCAGTGGAAAAAAGAAAAAAAAAGAAAAAGAATATATTTCTCTTTGGACTAAGAGGAAGCAGATACATACACAGTCAAATGTTCTGGAATTGTAGTGGGCCACCAGTGAAGCTTGTGATGTTGGAGGCTATTGAATCTAAGCCTCCTAAAGCTCATCTCACTAATCTAGCTCTGTGTTTCATGCATTGTAATTAAGCTTTTTTTTTCTTGCTTGGTGATCAAGGGCAAGTCGAAGCAAGACCTGTATAACAAAACATACTTTTTTTTGTTGTTGTTGTTGTATCTTCCAGGGTCAAATCCCCTTAGGATTAAGTTTGGGACCACAGACAGTACCTTGTAGAACTGTTGTTAGTATCAGCCTTCGGGACGAGTCACAGCCATTGCTTGGCCATTTTGCTTTCTGTGAAAGCCTGAGAGAGTGTTTTTCTCTGGGTGACTCTCCTTAGACGCATCACAGTTCATTCATCCCTTTCCTCTGAGGTCCCATAATCTCCTTGACCAGGAAATTTGGGACACCTCTGACTTATAGGATATTACAGCACAGGTTCTCTTATATCCTGGGTCTTTATTGACCTTGAAGGGCTAGGGCCAAAATATTGGCTATCCTTATAGCCCTTGTTTTTCTCCAATTTTTGGTCTGTTAACTTACATTCTTAGCCCTCCAGCAGAAAAGCTTTGTGATACTATTACTCTATAACATAGGTAATTGAGCTTATCATCACTGGCTTTCTGAGTATCAAATATCTTTGACTTAGCTTGGAAATGATATTTTCTGATCATCATTGATATTCTAATAACTTTCCATACAATGTGATATTTTCCCAACATCATTAATTTTGTTTTATTCTTTTGGTTTTGAGAATCTGTATGTATGCTTTGTTGTTTTTTGTTTTTTGAGACAACGGAGGCTGCTGGCTTTGAGCTCACTATGTAGCCCAGGTTGGCCTGGAATTCACAACAATCCTCCTGCCTCACCCTTCCACACCCTGTGCCACCACCGCTGGCTTCTAGGGTTCTGTTGTTGCTGGTCTTTTGAGGTAGGGTCTCACTATGCAGTTTAAGCTGGTCTTAAACTTGCTATGTAACACAGGCTGACCTTGAACTAACAGCAATCTTCTTGCCTCAGTCTTTCAAATACTGAATTACAGGCATGTGTTATCACACCCAGGTTTTTTAGTGTTTTTATCATGAAAGGATGTTGAATTTTATCAAAAGCTGTCTTTTTATGTATTGAGATGACCATGTGGGTTTTTTGTTTTCCACAACAAAATGGTATTTTCTTTATACTTTTGCAAAGTTAGAAACATGTGACACGAGGTTTCCTAGTGACTAATAGCTGACTTTAACCAGATAGTATGCTCATCTCAGGACTGAGGTAGCTTGTTTGCTTTAAGCACCGAGGTCAAGTCCCACCTACACACATCTTATCAATTTGTTAGCTTCCTTGGCTCCCAACATATCCACCTTTTTTGTGGGACCACAGAGGAAAGTGATCAACAATGTACAGTGTGCCTGCGGAGTGTCACCTAGAGAGAAACAATTTCTCTCAGGCTTTCATGGAGAACAATTGGTCAAGCAAGGGCCATGACTCATCCAGATGACAAAAGATCTCCAAGGTACTATACATGGTTCGAGGGTAAACCCTGAGGGGATTTGACTGACCTTGTCAGATAGCTATCATGCGAATTTGGTCTTGCTTTTGTTTATGTGATATACTACATTTAACTATTTGTATATATTGAACCATCCTTGCATCCCTGGGATATTTTATTCATGACTTTGTCATGGTATATATTTTTCTTGATTATTCATTGCATTGTTTGCCCATATCTTGTTGAGGAATTTTGTATCCATATTCATTAGGAAGATTGATCTGTAGTTCTCTTTTCTGGTTGATCTTTGCCTGGTTTTGAAATTAAGGTAATTGTAGGTTCCATAATGACCTTGGGAATGCACCTTCTCTCAACTTCATTAGAAAGTCTGAGAATTACTGGAGTTAAAACTTGACTGAAGGTGTTGTAAAAGTCAACTGTGAGCCCATCTGGATCTGGGCTTTTCTTAGTTGGTAGGTTATTTATTGTTGTTTCAGTGTTATTGCCTGGTATTGAATTACTCAAGGCTTTGAAATGTTATTGATTTAGTTTTGGTCATAAGTATTTGTTTATAATAATGTTTTTTTTAATTTCTGCAGCATCCATTGTGATTTCATCTTTTTCATTTGCAACTGTGCTGAATTTAGGCCTTCTTGCTTTATTTGCTTAGATTATCTAAAGCATTGTCTATTTTTTCTTACCAAGAACTAACTCGTTGATTCATTCTTTATATTTTTTTGTACTGAGGTACTGAGATACTGATTTATTCCTGTCATTGCCTCATTATTATATTGCTGATTATGCCATGTGGGGCTGTAATGCATCATTTATCTGCATGCTAAATAGTTTCACCTTTTTGAAAAGTTTTCTGCAATTATTTCACTAAACAAGTATTTTTTTCTATGACATCTGCACTATCCTCTTTTCACTAATTCCACTTAATCTTTTATTAGCCTTGTTAACATCATCTAGGGCCTTTTGGATCCATGTTTTATGTTCTCTTGTTATTTTTAATGTCTCTTTCTTTGGTTGGTCACTAACTATGGCCATATCTTTTAGTTCTGAGACTGTCTTCACAGTGTTCACTTCTGCTGCCCATATTTTAGATAGAATTTTATTTATTTATTTATTTATTTATTTATTTATACAGTGTGTACAGGGTCTCACTATGTAGAGTTATCATGATTCTCATGTTTTCAGCTTCCCAAGTCCTGGGATGATAGATGCATGCCACCATGCCCAGTCTCAATCACCATCTCAGCACACCCCCAGGGGCAGGGCCAGCTTGGCACACTGGGGATCAAACCCTAGTTCCTGTGT
The DNA here is from genome assembly GCA_004027025.1 of Myocastor coypus. NCBI lineage: Eukaryota > Metazoa > Chordata > Mammalia > Rodentia > Myocastoridae > Myocastor > Myocastor coypus. Next base: position 100,491 of record PVJA010002340.1, read on the forward strand.
CTGTCTAAGCAGGCACTTTAGTCTGCTGAGCTACCTGGCCATTCCTTTGATAGAATTTTTTATCTTCTGAATTCCTACATGGAGCCTTTATATGGATTCTAATTCTTTTCTCTGCTGGTCTTGCGTGTTTTACATTGGTGTTTTTAGCCCTTCTTTTTGTCTTTACATCTGCTGATGATTTTTTTTATTTGGCCCAATATATTATTATTTCTATTTTCTGTGAGCTGTCAAATGCCTTATTATTTTTTGTTATCTCTCTGAATATCATTTGAGATAATTTTGTTGTGTAGTTTTTGATGTGTGTCCAGGTTTGTGGGTTGACTGCAATGGAGAGCTTTGCTTCCAGTTTGGAAACCTCATTAGTCAATGTTCACTTTTCCATGGTGTCCTCTGGACCTGCCTAATTACTTGCTTTTGCCTCTGTCCCAGGATCCAACCATTTCCATTTAGTCAAGATGAGCAATTGGGCATAGGGAGGTAACTCAGTAGAATAAGCACTTGCCTGGCAAGTGCAGGGTCCTGAGTTCAATCCCTGGCACTGAAAAAAAAAAGAATACAACTCATTGGCCCAGTACTCAGCTTTCCAGGAATGGACCACAGAATTATAATGACCCCACTGTTATGCAGCCATTGGAATCTCAAGACAACCAATTCACAACAACAGATTATGTTACCATGGCTATAGTAATAACATCAGCATCGATTATAGCATCAAATGCAAATTGAATATTGGTGGTTAGAAAAGTAATCTATAATTATAATGTAAACACTCACACAAATCAAATATTGACTTATACTAATTATCTACTGAATGTAACAAGTTTACTTCTACTAACAATATGATAGTATTGAACTTCAATAGCATCAATTTGACTATTTCTAGAGATTTATAAAACTTAGTAGTTATGGTACTAAAGGTAGAGAGGTTAAAGAACCAGAGAATGAAAAAAAATAAACTTTGAAAAATTAACCTGCAGTATATGAGAAAGGGGGAAAAGGGAAGACAGGAAGGTCTTATTGAAGAGTACAAGAAAATTAATGATAGTGGTAGCTAAAAAGAATGAACAAGATACAGAAGAAAAGAGAGAGCAACAACAGAAAATAAAGGACAAGAAGGAAAAGGAAAACAGATGTAAGGGAAGAGAGCAAAGGAGAGGACAGAAACTAAAAGAGAAAAAAGAAAAGAGGGGAGGGGAATCTCACAACCTCCCCAAAAAACTGGTAAGCGAAAGGCAAAAAATAATATAAAATAGAAAAGTCAAACAAAGATCAACCACCTGTACTTCCATCAACAGATAAATGGATAAGGCAAGTGTGGTATTTACAGACAATGGAGTTCTGTCTTCCATAAAGAAAGATAAACTTAGGTCATTTGTAGGAAAATGGATAGACCTTGAGACCACAGTGTTAAGTGAAATAAATCAGACACAAAGCTTAAATATCACGTCGTTTCTCTTTCATAAGAAACCCAAAATATAAAGAGAAAAATAACAGATAGATGATTTTAAAAAAGCAGGAAAGCAGATTGCTCTAAAATGGAAAGGAATCAAAAGGAAGGGAAGAGAAGGCAAGGGAAGGGGCAGGGGATGAAGAAAGGAACTAGGGTGTGCCATGTGCATGTACCAAGAATGCAAACAAGTAAACAACTGCAAGCGAGTATCAAAAAAGGGGGGATCAAGAGATGGATGAGAGGGGCAGGAGATGAATAAAAGTAATTAAGGTGTGTGATGCACCTGTTCCAATGCCCCAAAGGAATGTACACATGGTGTCCTACAAACAGGTACTAATAATTTTTTTTTTTTTTTAAGTTGAGTCAAAGAAAAAGTTTCTGTGTTGCTGAATGAGTGGTATGTTCCCAGGATCTGCAGCCTTGGGAACCAGCCAGTCTTGGCATCCAGCCAGTTGTGACTTTTTCTGCCTATGTTTAAGGCCCGTGGACCTCTGAGTGCCTTCCGTGGGCCAGAGGCTGGTCTGTCGGTTTTCCCAGATGTGTTCCTTCTCAATATCCTCACTCATGGGATCTGGCTGCTGCTCCTTCTCTCCCTGGTGTTGTCTTCATTCAGGATCACTGTGCTTGGTTAATCTTCAGCTCTGTGGCTCATGCTGTGCTGCCCTGGGGGCTGGTGCCTCTTCTGTAACACAAGTCAGCTCTCCTGTGGGATCTGGGCACCGGGCATCATTTATTTTGTTAAAGATGTAAAGTCTTTTTTTTTTTTTTTTTTAAATACATCTGTAAAATATGAAATAATGAAAGTACCCTCAAATCCCATAACTATTAGTACTTTAATGTACTTCCCAAAAACTAATCAATCTTGTTCTATGTGCAGATACAGACAGATGCAGGTATGCTCACGTGCACGTGCGTGCGCGTGCACACACACACACACATGCACGCACACATGCACACACACACACGGTTTGCTTTGCCTATGTTTTGTCATCATGCAGTATGCAGGAGACACCTTTACTTGTTGATACACCTGTGGGCTGCCTTATGACACTTTGATCAATGCTGGACCATGATGGAGACCACGGCAGAGCAGCCCTGAGCATGACTTACATCAACTAATCAGCTTTCCACGTTTACTTGTGAGTCTGCCCAAGGCCTAGGTTCCTTAACTGGAGATAGGCAGAGGATTCCTAGTAAGTGAAGCTCTGTGAGTCACTGGTCCCACTGAGGCTTTGTGACGGCCAGTGAAGCCATGAAGCCTCAAAGGATAAGACAAGATGACAAGCAAGGACGCTGAGCTCCAAGCTCCACTACATACACGCTGTGGCTTCAGGAGCTCACTTCTGGGTGGATTAACTTAATACCTTACTTGAAGAAGTCGAGAGTGGTTCTTCCCTTCTTGAGTATTCCCCTCCCTTCTTCTGATAACTAAATAAATATGGCTTACCCAGAGGTCTTGGTCTTAACCCAGAAAGAATCTGGAATTCTGTGAGAAGGATGTGATCCTCCTGGAGCCCTGAAATTCCATGGGCCTCTTTTTATTTAGCCTTCACTTTATACTCATTTGGGAGATTGTGGACCCAGTCAGGCCACAATAACTAAGGGATACCGTCAGCTCGATAGGACCACATATGTGACAGTGACCCTATAATAAGACTGCATTACCTGTTGATGTCATGGTGTAGAATCCACCTCAGTTTAAATTATTGTTACCCCCTCCTTGATTTTTCAAACATTCCTTCTCTAGTCTACCCTCCCCACTGATATCTGAGCATTTTAGCTTGAGAGGGTCAGGTACTACTGCTGATACTGCCCAGGGCCAAGGCACATGCTGGACATCTTGACAGTGGTACAGAGAGAAGGGAGCAATTATCCTTGTGTCCCATCCCTTGCTCTTTCCCTCTCTTCTCTTCTCTTCTCTTCTCTTCTCTTCTCTTCTCTTCTCTTCTCTTCTCTTCTCTTCTCTTCTCTTCTCTTCTTCTCTTCTCTATGCTTTCCCAAGAATATCTTTTTTAAAAGTCGTACACAAGCCAGTGTTAATGATGCTAGCCATGTGCCCTTGCTATGAGCTTCACTTCCCTCTTAGATCAGTATGAGCTAAGTGGCTATACTTGTAACCTTACTGGTTGATTACAGTTTGACCCACGTTATAACCCACTCATGATTTTGATTTACAAAACATTCTTGGGAAAATGGCCTTTGTAGCAACTCTCTGTTGAGATTTCTCCTGTCTCTCATGAGCTATTTCTCGATAGAATTTTCCTACTCTTAGCCTCAATTGTCCCTTAAAATTTATACTTCGGTATTTGGTGGGGGCACAAACTCAACAGATATGAGATCTAGCAGGTTGAGTTATGTGTCTCCTATATCATTTCCAATACTGAATGGGGCCAAATAAGGGTGCAAGGTTTGTGACAAATGTCTCTCCAGGTGTGCTGACAGACTTCAGTGTCTTACTGTAATATGAGTTCTGTTAGTGGACATTCAGGAAAGGGGTCTGAGGTCATTGTTTCTTCCTTGGTGAGACAGGAATTTAAGCAGATCCAGAGATAGCCAAGTAGAGGCAGCATCTGTTCTTTGAGCTCCTTTACTTTAAAAAATCTAGTATGCTAGGACATTTACTCATAAGTGAAATAAACCAGACCTACATGTATTAATATAGTATAATTTCCCTGGTATAAGAACTCAAAAGAAGAAATAAAAATGGAGAGACACAATACAGCTGAATGGAAATCAACTTAAGGGTTAAACATCAACGTGACTGGAAACAGAAAAGAGAGGAAACATAGCAAGAGCAAAACTACACAATTACATGCACAGGATGAATTAGACAAGGGTCTAAAGAAACCTCAAAAGGTTTTTGACACTGATGACAGCAATATGTAACACTAAAATTATGCTTGGAATACCTGTCATTATTGTCCTTTAGATTTGTGCTGCTTCTAAGATAATTTCAGCTACTGTTATATTCTCTCTCAAGTAAATGGTTGGTTTACAAGAAAACAAAAAAGGGTATTAAATGAGAGTAAGAGACTAGGAAAAATGCCAAAGGATGGACAGGCTAAAGTTTTGTACATGCTTATATTTCTAAATATCTGTGTAAAAATGTGTAACTGCTTTTATCACATTCCATAGAGATTTATTAGAATATCAATGATTTATGGAAAATACCAATTCCAAGTCTAAGATATTTGATATTCAGAAAGACATGATAGTAAACTCAAGCACTCATGTTTTAGAATAATAGCATCACTAAGCTTTTCTTCTGGAGGGCTAAGAATATAAGTTTACAGACCAAAAATTAGCGAAATAAGAAAGGGGCTATAAGGATAGCCAATATTTTGGCCCTAGCCCTTCAAGGTCAGCAAGGACTCGGGACAGAACATAACCTGTGCTGTAATATCCTATAACTCAGTGTTTCCCAAATTTTCTGTTCAAGGAGATTAAGGGACCACAGAGGAAAGGGACTGAAGGTAAATAGTGTGCCTAAGGAGAGTCACATGGGGAGAACACATTCTCTCGGGTTTTCATAGAGAGCAAACTGGTCAAGCAATGGCCGTGACTTATCCAGACGGCTGACACTGAGAACAGTTCTACAAAGTACTGTGCATGGTTCCAAAATAAATCCTAAGGGGATTTGACTGACCTTGAAAGGTACAAAAAATACATGTTTTATTATACAGGTCTTGTTTTAACTCGCCCTTGACCACCCAGCAGAAAAGCTTAAACATGATATATAAAACTTAAGGGTAGTTTAGTATGCTGAGCTGTAAAAGACTCAGATCAATAGCTTCCAACATTGCCAGTTTCGCTAGTAATACACTGAAACTATGGAACATTTGACTATGTATACAACTACCTTCTCTTAGATCAAAGAGAAGAAATCTATTGTACCAATAACCACTAGAAAATTTATCATGTCTACACCCTGTGCCCTGTATACCTATAACGAGGACAACAATATGCATTGTATCAGTTATTGTGAATGTTCTATTAACATGTTTTGAAACTGTCACATTGTAATTTCTTATTGAAAGTAATAATAAAAAAAAACAAATAAAAAATCTAGTATGCTAGGGCACATATTTTGGAGTGAACATACCTACCATTCTTCACTCCCCCATACAGTAAATGTGTCAAGTTCTAGAGACATCTCTTTGTTGTCACAACTGGAGAGTATGCTACAGGGTCTCCTGAGGGGGGAGCAAGGCTGCTATGAACACACAACAGGACAGTTCCCATGGCGAAGAACCACCTACCCCCAGATGTCAGTGAGTCAGGGTCTCAGACAGTGGGGAGGGGTCTTGAGTTTTTTGTGAGGTGGTGAAAAGATTTATTAAACTTTTTTTAAAAATGTATTTATTTTTGTGGTGCTAGGAGTTGAGTCCAGGGCCTTAAGCATTCTAGACAAGCACACTTTCACTGAGCTATGCTACAGCCTGAAAGATTTATTTTTTTTACAACTGATAACACCATGAGATGAAGAATGTCTCTGTGTTGATGTGGCGTCTTACAAGTCTGACATCTGCTCCTGGGTGAGATTGGACATCAAGACAGGGTAGGCATGCTGACCTCTCGGCATCCTGGTCTGAGGGCAGCTCTCATGACACCGGTCCATTCCTTCATTTCTTTTGCTAAGTACTTGCAGAGCATCTCTGGATGTGCCTGTGCTGGATGCTGAGCACAAACGGAGTCCACAGATCCTGCTGTGCTCTCCAGTCTCCCGTGGGTGGTGGTGCAGGTGAGGTAGGGCAGAAGCAACAAAAACTAGGTAGAAAGGAAACAAGGACGCTGGGGTTTACAATGTTGTACTTTTAAGAAGAATTGCAGCTTCAGGACACAAGCTCAGTCTACTAATTTCAGTATTTTTCTCCTAAAATATAGTAAACCTGGACAACTTTCTTTCGCCCACAAATAGATTTCCCCATTTATATGTGTTTAAGAATTGTTAAAATGTAATCCTATTCCAAAGGAGAGGTTGTTCTCTTAAGTATGTTTCCCTTGTGAAACAGAACCAGTGATAAGAAGTTAAGGATATAAGAAAATACTTAGGAACAACAATTAGTGAAAAGGTGTTTTTGGGAGAGAATACTTGCTGAAAGTTAGGCAACCACTTAGGGGAGAAAGCCGTTGTATGGAGTTCATTCTTAAAAAGGTTTATGAAGCAATTTTTTTTGTGTGTGGGACTGGAGTTCAAACTCACAACCTTGCACTTGCCTGGCAGGCACTTGTGCCACGGAGCTATCTCCCCAGCCCCGAAGCAATCTATTTTTATCTTTTCCAAATTAGCTAACCATAAACTGTTGACATAAATCTAGAAGCTCTGCTAGAGGAAGAATTATCAACAGTGGCAGTAGAGATACTGAATCTCCTCCAGGAGAATGGAGAGAGTAGCTCACCCTTTATCCAAAGTAGCCCTCTTCTGACTCTTGAGACCAGGGCCAAAGCCAGTTCTTGTACAGGATGGAGGAATACAGAGGTAGAGGGGCTTGTCATCCTGATAGTGCTTAGATGTGTTTACCCCAGGAGGGATAGAGTGGTAGATGGCAGTGAAGTAGCAGCACAAGTCTTCATTCTAATGCTTGCTTTCTTTCTTTCTTTCTTTCTTTCTTTCTTTCTTTCTTTCTTTCTTTCTTTCTTTCTTCTCTCTCTCTCTCTCTCTCTCTCTTTCTTTCTTTCTTTCCTTCTTTGTCTTATTGAGACAGGGTCTCGCTATGCAGTTCAGACTGACCTTGAACTCACTTTTGTAGCCCAGGCTGTCTCAAACTTGCACTGATCCTCCTGCCTCAGCCTCCCAAGTGCTGGGATTACAGGCATGCACCACCACGCCTGACTTTCTAATGCTTTCTGTATAAGGTGTGTGGCTAGTCATGACCACACACTGTGTCCTTATATGTAATAATTACTTTCAGTTCTAAGATTATAATTGTTAATGATCCTTATTAAGTGTCACTTGGAATCATTTTATTGTTTCATTTTATGATATTTTTAACTAATAAAATTTCACTATAAATCAGAGGAGAAGATTAGGTAATAACTTGGTTGGTTTGGGTGACAGGGAACTCCAGCATGAGTAACTGGTTTGACTTTTGTTCAGTCTCTTGAGACACCCCCCATTGCAGAAGCCAGATCTAAAGCAATGGGCTCCTATAATTGCATTTTAACAAGATGAAGGTAACAGTGGGAATGAGGCCGATGAATGAGGAAATAGAAGCCCCAGGTCTTCCTGCCTGAGTTAGTTGGAGGGGACTGGAATGGGGATGAGGGCAGAGCTGGATAATTCATAAAGAGTATAGTAAGAGTTGTGAGGAAATACTAAAGAGCCCTGGGAAGTTGGTATTATTACTGATATTTTAATGTGATGAGACTGAGGCCAAGATGTTCAATGACTTTCTCCAGGGAGGACAAGGAAGGGGCAGGGGCAGTATGCAAGTGCTTGCGTGGCACCCAGCCTTGTCTTACTCCAAAGCCAAGATCTCACTGACCAAGTGGCTAAAGGATGTGATTAGGTAGCCCCTGCAAAATTCACTGTGAAGAAGAGGAAGAAGAAGAAGAAGAAGAAGAAGAAGAAGAAGAAGAAGAAGAAG
>PVJA010002341.1:0-62500 GCA_004027025.1 Myocastor coypus
GAAGAAGAAGAAGAAGAAGAAGAAGAAGAAGAACAAGAACAAGAACAAGAACAAGAACAAGAAGAAGAACAAGAAGAAGAACAAGAGAAGAAGAAGAACAAGAGAAGAAGAAGAAGAAGAAGAACAAGAAGAACAAGAAGAACAAGAAGAACAAGAACAAGAACAAGAAGAAGAACAAGAGAAGAAGAACAAGAGAAGAAGAAGAAGAAGAAGAAGAAGAAGAAGAAGAAGAAGAAGAAGAAGAAGAAGAAGAAGAAGAAGAAGAAAAGACATTTGATCATTTATAACTGTTCAGGAGAGAAGGGGTTAAAAGTTTTGCAGCAGTGACCCTGTGGTAGGTAGGTGCCATGCTCCTTATCTGAATTACACCCAAGCATTCTGAGTGCAGGAGAGGCTAAGTGACTCGGTAAGGTCACCTGAGAAGTCCATGGCCGGGCTCAGATTTACACAAGTTTTGAGTCACGAGGACCTAGACTTTCCGGCTTGCTGCAGCAAAGCCCCTCTAGGCAGAAGGGTGCAACTGGCCCCCTCCTAGGATGTGGCTGTGCTTCCCACATGGGCGGTGTCTGCACAGGGCTGGCCGCATCCCACTGTGGTGGTTCCTTATCTGTCCCATACAGCTTTGGTCAATGAAAGAAAGATGTTGAGCTAATTAGCTACATTGCTGCGTTTTAGGAAGACAGAAAGGTCCTGGAAGATCTTCTACTTTTTGAGTAATGGCTGTGCTGTGACATTGCTGCCCTCCCTGGCTCCAAGGTCAGAGTACATTACAGACATCATCAATATCCTTAGCAAACAGCTCCTGACCATAGCCAAAGGCATTGTGATGGGCCTAGGGGAGAGGAGAACACCAGGAGCGCAGGCGAGGTTAATCTAATTCCATTTAACTGGAATATGCTGAGGTCTGTGTGAGCCAGATATCATGAAGAATGACAAAAGATTAAGATAGAAACAAGGGTAAAGGGTCTTATTGTCTAGTTGGGAAGTAGGATATGCTAATGAAATCTATATTAAACATGAGATAGCATACGCTGAGCCTGTGCAGATAAGTAGAGATGGCAGCATGCAGTCAGACACTGGATGTGTCCTCAGAAGATCTGGACGCAAGCAGCACTGCTTCCCGCGGGGCAGTCAAGCAGATCAGTTCCTGTCTCTGAGCCTCAGTTTCCCAACTATAGAAAGGATAATTCTAACTTTTATGGGTTACTTTGAGAAGGAAATGAAGAAAGTGCAGTGACTACAAAATAATGCAATCTCGTATCTTGACTCTAGAAGTAGATAAAATATATAGTTATACAGCCAAAGAGCAGCTATGTAACCTGAAAAGAGACTAGAGAGGCTGACTGTTTTTATTCTAATGGTTTAAAACAGAAACCATTGATTTACTCATAGTTCACAGTTCTGTACATCGCAGTCTGGATTTGGCTCAACGGACAGTACTGACCCTGGTCTTAGCTGAGTTCTACTGCTCATTTGGTGGACTGACCTGGCAGAAGGACCTATGATGCTCTTACTGGTGATTTTTGTTTTTAATAGGCTGCCAAAGGGATCAGGCAGATAGCTCAGCGGATGTAAGTGTCTGCTTAGGCAGAGCACAGCAGCTGGGGTTCAATCCCTGGTGAGCCGCACCGGCTCCGCCCCTAGGGCATGCTGACATGGTGATTGAGACTGGGCATAGTGCTTCAGTCCCAATGGTTGCATGGATGAAAACAGGAGGGTCACCTGAGTCCAATCTACGTAGTGAGACTCTGTAGACCTTCTATTAAATACATTAAGGAAAAAATTTAATAGGCTGTCGATTAGGTTGATACAGCTGAATGGGTTGTTTTGCTGTCATCAGCTAGAAGACTAGGCCATGCTTCCTCATATACTTAGTTAAATTTGAATCTAACAGAGTAATAGTATGGGAAGTCTCAGATAGCTTGGTACCAGGGGCTCTACTGGAGTGATGCAAGTTGGTGTGTCAACGTCACTATGAAGTTACTATTTTTCTTTACATATTCTATTCTTTAAAAGACAATCGCTAACTCTAGGTTTAAGTAGGGAAAAGGATTTAGTCTGGGGAAGCTAAATCCATAGGTAGGATTTTTTTAAAAAAATAGACAGATAGGTTTTTAAACAACTTTTTATTTTAACACACACACACACACACACACACACACATATGAAGTTGTAAGAAATCGAGCTGTCCATTGGTATCTCAAGGAGCTAAGGTCCATCTCCCCCTCTAAAACTAAAGGATGCTTAAGTCCCTTATATAAAAATGGACAATGTGTTTGTAAATAACACACACACACACATGCACGTGCACGTGAGCTTTGTGTACTTTAAATGATGTTTATTATTTGGAATACTTGATACTTACACATCACTTGCTTTATGCAGATTTATCACTGTAATGGACATGTATCAAATTTAAATTTCATCTCTTAGGACCTTCTAGAAATTGTTTCTATAATTTTTGATGCATGTTTCGTTTAAATCACAGACACAGAACCCATAGACAGGGAGAGCTGTCTAATATGGAGAGATTGTGTGCGACCTTTAGCCCCCTTTTCCCAGTGGGAGCAGCTTGCCCCTTTGTAGTTTAATTCTATAACCAAGAAATTGACATTGATATCATCCACAGCATCACTCAAGTGTCCCCATTCCCTACACATGCCTGTGTGTCTTCCATGCACCACAGCTTGGTCCTGTGGATGAACTGGGATGACCAGCCCCACAGCTAAGACACAGAATAACTCCTCAGTGTCAAGGATGTATCACAGGTGGCCTTTTGGTAGCCACAGAAACGGCAACCTCCTTCTGCTTCCCAACTCCTGCCAATCACTAATCTAGTTTTTGTTTCTATAATGCTGTTATCTCAAGAAATGGAATCAGGATGATCATAAATTTGGGGATCTGCTTTTCTTCTCCCTGGTTGCAATGCCCTCGGGATCCCTCAGATTGCTGAACATAGCCTGTTTCAGAACTTCACTCCTATATATCACTAGATCCCAGTCCCTCATGTGCATGTGCTGAAGATTTTTTTTTTTTTTTTTTTTTTTTATGCCTGGCAAGATGCCTGGGTTGTTTCTAGTTCTAGTTCTGATTTTTACAAATAAAGTCACTTTGATCATTCTTACGTGGGGTTCTGTATAAACCCATTTTCATTTCCTCAGGATAAATGCCTGCAGCAGTTGGTTGTGTTCCTTCCTTTCAATGTCCAGTGCAACCTCAGCTGACATCTGTGTGCAGCGCTTCTGCTGGCCTCAGTGAGGACAAGGCAGGCAGTGTCGCTGTCCTTCAGGCTCTGGGGGAGGCTCTGTTCCTTCTCCTCAGTGGTCTCCTCACCAGTGAACTTAGCTACCCTGAAGTGGAGCCCCACTCTACTTCAGCAGAGGACTAAGCTTGGGGCTGTCACCAGGGAGCCCTCCTGGTTTCCTTCTGCCCCCTGGCAGGGCTGTGTCAACATGAGAGGAAATGTATCACCCGCCATGGCTCAGAGAGGTGTCAGGACCAGAGGTTGGTTCATCTGGGGCAAGCCACGTGACCTGGGCTGGCTTGCATGACCTGAACATCCGGGACCTCTCAGTTGTGGGTGGTGCAGTGGGCTGGGACATCACCGCATCTCTTTTATGGGATAGAGATAGTGGGAGGTGTAGCACTGCCTGGCCAAAATAGCCACTCCACAGCGGCTATGAGAGGCAGTCAACTGTCCCATGGAACAGTAATATCAGGGTTATGGTTCCACAAGGAGCAGGTTACAGTCCCATTAATTGCAACACCATAAGTCATCGTTGGTATCCATGGAAGACTGATTCCAGGATCCTCAGAGATACCAGAATTCATGAATGCTCAAAGTATTGTGTAGTGGTCATATATAAACCATGCAGTCCTTCTGTATACTTTAAATCATCTCTAGATTACAGATCGTACCAAACATAATGTACACGTTATGTAAATAATTGTCAGGCTGTATTACTTGGGGAGTAAGGACTGGAAAATTTTCTGTACATTGTCACTAGCATTCTGCTCTTTTCCCAAATATGGTTGTGGGTTGAATCTACAGATGCAGGACTTGCAGCTGTCATGGAACATCTGCTTCCTCAAGTGAGACTACACCAGGTTATCAAGACAAAATGATGTTTGGCCCTGATGGAGTGCTTCTACCTCTTGGTTAATTAATGGCAAGGGTCAGGGCCCAGCTCCTGCTCAAGAGCAGTCTGAGCAGGGCTGGCGCCCACTGTTTCTTGCACCTGGGTGACCAGAGTCCCCTTTTGAGATCTCAGCACATGTACAACCAGTTTCTGCGGCCAAGTTAGCAGCTCCTTAGGTCCAGGGGAGGGGCCTGCCAAGAGCCCTCCTTCTGCTCTGAGCGGAAGCAGAACAGTTTAGACAGCAGAGTGGCCGCTGGAGCGAGGGATGGAAGATGGAAGACAGAGCAGGAAAGAGAATGGCAGAGGGCAACTGCAGAGGCAAAGGGAACCCCTAGGCCCTTACTGAGGTACAATTCCTGGACTAGTCAGGCTCCTCTCCATATCTGACTGGAGGAGGTCTGTGGTGGGGTAAAACTGAGGTTAGGGAAGGACTTGCTGATGATGTCACGTGGTTTCCGCGAGACACTATGCTCAAGGGACTGTCACTCCACCCCCCAGCTGCAGGATGAGTCCTCTGTCGGTGCTGTCTATACCCTCCTCAACGGTTATCTGGGGGCATTGTGTGACACAGATTACATGATGTCCCGCCATGCTCAAGTTACATTTAAAACGAGGGATTAGTAATTTAGTAAATGATGAAATTTTTTTTTTTTTTTTTTTTTTGTCTTTTTGAGACAGGGTCTCGCTATGCAGTTGAGGCTGGCCTTGAGATCACTTTTGTAACCCAGGCTGGTCTCGAACTCGCACCAATCCTCCTGCCTCAGCCTCCCGAGCGCTGGGATTACAGGCGTGAGCTACCACGCCCGGCCAGATGATGAAATTTTAAAAGTGCTTGAAACGAGGCAAAACTATGACAGAAATCCAGGTTTTAGGAGCATCACTTTGTAAACAGGGGCAGGTGGTAGGATGCAAGCCACTTAGGAAGCCCTGCTGTGGTCCAGGATGGAGAGAATAAGTCACCACTAGGGAGGAAAGAACAGGCGCTGTCCCCAGCCTCTCAGGTCACCTGATATTCACAGCTTTTGGGCAGCATCAGATTCCAGGCCCCGCCCGAGCCATACTGAATTAGCTTTTCGGAGGAGAGACAGGAATGCTTTATTAATTCCTCAGATGACTCATGAGAAACCCTACGTGGGAATTAGTCTGCTAGATGGCCTATCTCTCAGGCAGAAGAGGACAAGGGCACAAAGGAAGAGAAAGCGGCTGCAGCTAGGTTGTCCGTGTGCCCTCCGCTACGGGGTTCTGAAGCTCTCTGCGCATGCGCCCACCCATCGCTCCCTCTCCAGTCTCCGCAATAAGAAAAATGCTGCAGTTTGCAGTTCGTTGGAGAAAAGGTGATGCACGACTGGAATGATTCTTCTGAATTTCGTTGTTTTTAGAGATTATTCACTTGACAAAAAGGCCAGCTGGAAAAACAGTTCATGACAAATTTGTGTTCTGTGGAAGAGGCAGATCTGGGCGTTCTCAGTCCTTCCCCTATATTCTGACAGAGCCCGTGCTCTCTCCTCGTCTGTCCGGGTCCTGTTGTCCCCTTTACCTGCTGTGGTCTGATTTTCTGTTCTGCTGCCACTCTGAGACAGCCTCACCAACACTCCACTGACCTGTTGTTCGTCAAGGTCAAAGTCTTCTCCCCGACGTTCTCATGCCGCTTGGCTTGAATCACGTTCTCTGCGTCCCTCCCCGCTCTTGTCTCTGTGAAGCCATGTCCCCTGAGATGTTACTTCTTTTAGGGGTGTTGTCCCAATCCACTGGGCCACGCACAACAGAGAAGTCACGAACACTTAGGTCACGTAGGCGACCTCATCTTGCGCAGATGAGCTGGCCTCTGGACCTTGCACCTCTGTCTGTTTGGTCCTCTTCAGAGCGCTCTCCTTGGCCCTGTTCCCTGTAGATCACAACTGTTCTTTTGGTGGTCTTGCTCATCTCCTGGGCTTTCTCTTTTGCCTCTGTAGGGTAACTCCCCAGCCCCAAGCTTGTATGACAGCCTGATTCTAACTTTCTTCTTTGCTCAGCATTCTCAAGCTACCCCAAACTGACCCCTCCCCCACCGGATGCCAATACCGTTCCCTGCACTGTGCCAGTGGAGCACTTAGCATATTGCATTATGATTCAGTACTTATTTTCTTTCCTTGATGACAAGGGGCATGTTTAATTTATCTGTGCTTCTGATAGCACAGTACTTGGCACATGCAACATCAATAAATGCAGAACAAATGATGCATTAAGCTTTCACAGAGTTGAGATTAATAGTAATAATGGAAACCATTCCAGCTAGTCTTACTGAGGCCCACCATGGTCCAGGCAATTTAAATACATATTTAGGGCTCACTTTTGCCCTGTGGAACAGAAACTAGGGATCTTACCACGTTCATCTAGTAGAGGAGGAAATCAAAATACAAAGAGCTCCAGTAATGTACTGTGTCATAGCTTACACATATGTGAATCAATTTTAGAACCACCATAGTCAGAGTCCATCCCACTCCTCTACCTGATAGCTAGAGGCAGACCCTGTTCTGCTAGGCAGGATGCTGGGTCTTGGGGTTGATTACAAGAGTGAGAGCGGGGGTAGCAGTCAGGGTCTAGCACCTTTTGCTTGCTGTTGGCCGGGCTGGGCTGGATCCCTCCAGATGCAACCTGTCCAGGAGAGGGCCTGTGAGAAAGGGTCCTGCTGTTGTGTCATAGTAGATTTCGAAGTTCTTCTCTCTGCCATTAGTCAACTTCTGAGCTCAAGAAAGGGAAGAAAGAAGGGGAATTTCACTCTAGGTTTAAGAAATATTTTCTTTAAAGTGTGTAGTCAAACAGCTCCATCACCAGGCAGGTGGATCCCATCCAGATGATTTAACGGCAATAGCGCGGGGTTCATGGAGTGAGGAATTCCCATTCCCATCTCGGAGGAGGCTGCAGCTAAATAAAGTCGAGTTGATGTTTGGCAGTGTAGTGCCGGGGAAACTATTGAATTACGATTTAAAAGCATATAACCTTATTTTAAATGAGTTTCCCAGGGTTTGGGTAAAACTCGCCAGGGTATCAAAATATGTTTCCTTGTACATTAAAGCCTGCCTTGCTTAGAAAGTTCGGGATATCTCTGTGTTGCAGACTCCTGCACCCATTTGAAAGTGCAAGACTCAGAATAATAATCATAATTAATATTTTATGCCAAACACTTTCCTGGGCTGTATTATCTCATTGAAATCTTCACAAAAATCATATAGGACCAGGAATATTGTTATCTCCAATTTGCAAACAGGAGACTGGAGCTCAGGGAGGCTAGGTTATTTGCTTAAATAGCATAGCGAGTGGAGATAAATGAAGGTTTATTATAAACTTACACTTCAGAGTGAGGCAGACCCCACACCGGCTGCCCAAGCTCTGAAGTCTAAGATTCAGGAGATCTAACTTCCTGCTCAGAGGCTCCCTACCGGGCCCCAACTTGGGCTGGCTTCCGTGAAGTCTGGGTGAGCAATTGGCCTGCTTAGTCTGTGACATTGTAGTAGAACATAGACCCCGCCTTCTGTCCCTGTTTCTTATCTGTGGTAAGGATGATAAGTGTGACCCATGCATGGTGGCCATGTAGGAGGCTGCCCTGAGTGTTTGAGTTGCCTCCCTGTAAGGCGAACATGTGGACAGGCTCAGGGATGGCCACCCGGAGAAGCCACTTGGGAAGTTATCACATGGCATCCTTTCCTGAATTTACCACCACCCTGCTTGGTGCCAGGACCTCAGGGCCTAGCGTCACTCTCTCTAGCAGGTTCGGTGCTGCAGGCGGGGCTGAGGTAGAGGAAAGTTTGGTCCTGTGGTAATTCCCTTTATGCTCCTGGCCTGGTCAGAATTCCTTCCCAAGGTGGTGCCTTAATCACAGGGAGCAATTCCACGAGAACAGAACAACAAATCGAGATCGATACAGACTCAACTGTCCACTGGAAAAAATGAAATTTATGACTTGGTTGGCTTATGCTTACCAGCCAAAAATAGCAGTAATTCCAGGCAACCCCACTGACCAGGATCAATCACAGCATTTTATTTCTTTGCTAAACCCTGCTTGCTTTCCCCGCCCCCAACCTCCATCTTGTTAGAAGCCGATCTCCTAGGAAAATATTGCACTTGTTATCAAATTTTAGAAAGAGAATTTATGGCAAAAGCAGATTGATTTAAAGGTTCTTCTAAAGGGGAGTGCAGGGCAGTGGAAAGGTAAATTTTGCAGCGTTTCTTAGATTGGTTCTTTTGCTTATCTCTTCATTTTATGACATAATCTGTTGTAGCATTACCCAGGGTCCTCTGGGCTGGAACTTCTTGGCAGTATTAGATAAGGGGGAGATATTGTCTGGGTGTAAAGTTTAAAGCCCGTGGCGAGGGCTCATTTTTCTCATTTCAGGCAAGGGAGAAAGGGTATAAAATGAAAAGCAAGCGATCAATAAAGAAGAAAGATAGAGATCTTCCCAAAAAAGGAAAAAAAAAAAAAAAAAAAAAAAAAAAAAAAAAAAAAAAAAAAAAAAGAAAGAAAAAAAGGAATCCTCACCTCACTGACTACTCTTCTAAGACCTAAATGGGCAGATAATGAGCTTACACAGCCTCTGGGCTGAGTGGGAACCACAGGGCAGCCCTACAACACCACCTTAATCCACTCCCCTCTGCTTGTGTGCCCTCTGGAAGGTATGCACCTCCTTCCAGATTTGGGGGACTATGTATACAACTCAGCTTTCCTCATTCCTGCCAGTCAACCTTTAAATTGAGACCCAATTGATTAATTATTTATCTAGCAATGGGGGTTGGGCATTATTGCAGCTTGCTGAGGTCCAGTCCTACTTGCTCTACTACATGAGACATTTGGGCACGCCTCCACTCCCTCCTGCTCATGAGAGAATAAAAGGAAAGGTGAAAATACTCTTTGGTTAATCCGGGAGTTTATGATGGACTAGTCTGGTTTAATGGCTCTACAGTCATTCTGTTGTTAGAAAATCAATATTTTCCTAGGAAAGTGTATGGACTCCCATAAATACACCTCCAGTTATATGAACCTTGGCCACGGAACTTACATACTGCAGAGGCCATAATGAGCAGCAAGAAAACAGGGCATCCATAAAGAAGTCGAAGGACCAGTGAGTGGCTTTAGCACCTCTGCAACTCCAAGAAGCACTCTTATGACCCCCAGGAGTGAGGGCACTCCGAGGATGGGCTTGGCTCTTGGAGTTCCAGGGTCTTGCATTCTGGAACAACAGGGAGAATACGAAGCAGGCAGCGTCCTCAGGGCTGGACGCCATGCCTGCCAGGGGTAAGGCAGGGGAACCCAAAGGAAAGAGGCACAGAGGCATCAGAGGCAGCCTGGACCACGCACAGGAAAGGGTTGCCGTGCAGTGTTCTATGAGGTAGAAGAAGCCAGACAGACACCAGAGATACTCCATTAGTGAGCCAGGAAGGGTGCTGGGGAGACACAGCTCAGAGGACCCAAAGCAGCAAATTGGAGGATGCGCAGGGTGAAGGATCTAATGCCCAACGTGCAGGTGATACTTAAAGCAGCGTATCATAGTCAGGATGGGTGCCTGCAACTGCTCTGGCCAGGGCTCCAGGGGATGCGGAACTATGGGAGGTGAGCCGTGCGTTCATTTCTTCCTCGGCCATAATCATCCCACTACATTATCTTATAGCAACATGTTATATGTATCTTAAATATAAACACTAGGTTTTTTTTTTTTTTTCCTTCTTAAAAAAGTCAGAGCTTGAGTCATTGTCTACCACTTTCCTGCGTGACCTTGGATCTACCATACAATCTCATTTTATAGAAGAGTTAACTGAGGCCCAAAGGGATTTATGACAGCTAATAGAAAGCTGTTTTGATTTTAAGTGAAGCATATTGGACATTTGTTATTTCTTCTCAATTGTCTGGTATGTAATTCCACTTCCTATGTTCAGGGTATTTCAGATCTTCCCAAGCTTTGGTGCATTGAGAGCCCTCTTTTGTTGCTATGAAATCTGAAAACATCTGTATTTCGCAACCTCTGTGGATGGCCCGCACCACATCTGATACAGGTGTGGTCAAACCCATGTGCCCTAGAGTGGAATCAGAGGCTAATGAGGCAAAGCAGCAGGAATTTCATGTGATTCCTGCTTGTGGGCCTCCCAGCGGCAGTCATATAGCATCTGCTGTCCCCAGCTTGTCCCACTACTGGGAGTGGAGCCTGTGCTCCAGTGTGGCAAAGTGCTGCCTGACCAGCCCATCCTGTGGGCGGCATCTGAATGTCGCTTCAGGCTGGGGTGGCTCATAGTCTATTCCCCTGTCTTATGACATGGTCATGCCTTCTCTATCAGAGAGGGAGTGACTTCATTCTGAGGCAGTGAGGGGGGTCTGTTGCAAAGTACCACGGGCTCCACCCATCGGTGTCAGACAGAGCTGGCCTCTGTGCACAGAAACAGCAGTGCTATGAGCAGAGCACAGCTGAGTGACAGCGCCCACCTAGAATCCCTCCTGCACGCTGGAGAGACTCTCTGGTTACTTTTCTTTTGTTGCTGAGACAAAATATCCAAACCCTGAAATTCAGGAAGGAAAGGAATGAAAGGCTTATCTAGCTCCCAGTGTGTGGAGGTTTCAGTACATAATCAGATGGCACCAAGATGGGGTGGCACAGGGCACAGGGCCAACAGTCCAAGGCTGCAGAAGACAGCAAAAGCAGCAAGAGCAAAAAAGGGGGAAAGCGAGCTTCTCTTCCTCTCTTATATTGAAGTAGGCTCCCCTTACCCCAGTCAGGTATAGTGCTCACACAATCTCTGTCTTCTCCTCTTGCATTTAAAAATTAAGGCCCTGGCCCCCTGCTGACTTGCTTAGTTCAAAGTCTAGACTTCTCAAGTAGCTACAATGTGTGAACCAATACAGACAGCAGGACTGACTGACCACCAAGGGCCAGTGTGGTGTCCTGGAGACAAGACCCCATATCTGGGCTGTCGCATCTCTTCTAGCCACAGGCCAGCTATGGAACAGGGTGGTGACTGTCAGCCTCAGTGACCACGATCCCATGGTCATGGGCCAACACGGAGCCTCCACATCTGCTCCATGGGGCTTGGCTTGTGGCCCACTGTGCAAGAGACGCGATGACCCAGGACAGAGCCTAGAACACTTCCCTTGTCTGAATCTTGTCCTCCTGCCCATGGGTACTGCCCCTGAGGTGACTGTCCCACAAATCCCTGACTTGCAGTGTGAGCACAGGCTCTCATGAATGCAACCTGGGTTTTCCCCAGGCCTTTACTCCTCTGGTCACCCGAAGACAGCTGCTCCCAGTGCCCCAAGCAGCCATTTAATGCACTGGTCATTCTTAGCAGCTTGCATGAAGTACATCCTTAACTTGGGCGGCTTCACCCATCATGCAAAAGTTTACTACATAAAGTTCTGCCCACCGGAGGGATTTCCACCTCTGGAATCTTTCAGAACTGTTCCGGGAGGGGCTGGCTGCTTTATGACAGCCATCTCTTTTATGCACTGAGAAAAACAGCAAGCTGACCTCTCTCTGAACCAGGCTGGAGTGTTATGTGCTCCAGTTAGCTGGGGAAGCCGGAGGTAGGAGCTGAAGGAGAGGCACGGTGTAGCAGTGGGAGAGATCCAGGAGTCCAGGCGGCCACCCAGCGTGGAGTGGATTGCTGCCCTGCGCATCCCACCTCTGTGGATCTGGGAAGGCTTAGCTCACCTTTGGCACCTACGGGATCACTGATGGGCCATAGCCAGCACATGGTGACGCCTGCTCAGGAGAGCCTTTCAGGTGGTGAATAATGCTTTCCTATAGATAGCGTGGTGGTGCTCCAGAATGCTAGGGATCCATGCTTTTTTAAAATTACTTTTAGTAAGAAAAAACAATGTGACAGTTTCAAAACACATTAGTAGTACATGCCCAATAATCGATACAATGCATATTGTTGTCCTCGTAGTAGTTGTTCAGAGCACAGGATGCAGACATGACAATTTTTCTAATAATTATTCATACAAAAAAATTCTTCTCGTTGAACTAAGAGAAAGTAGTTGTAAAAAAAGAGAGAGAGAGTAGTTTTATATATAGTCCAGGATTCCATAATCGCAATGGATTATTGGCAGAACTGGCAATGTCGGAAGCTGTTGATATAAACCTTTTACAGCTCGGCATACTAATCTAGCTTTACGTTTTATGCCTCATGGTTAAACTCTTCTGCTGAGTGGTTAAGGGCAAGTTAAAGCAAGACCGACATAACAAAACATGTAACTTTTGTATCTCCCAAGGTCAGTCAGATCCCTTCAGGATTTACTTTGAAACCATGTACAGTGCTTTGTAGAGCTAGGGATTTATTCTTTAGCTCTGAAATTCAGCCTTTTTGGAAGTGCTACAGAGCATCCTTAGTACCACAGATACCTCTCAGTACTACAGGATCTGATGGATCTCAAGGGCCAAGCTACGGGGTTGCTTGAGCACAGCCTGCTGCAAAAGCCTTCTTTGGCTCTGGTCATCAGATTGTCTTTCTTCTAAGTGGCCTCATAAATGTTCATGACTGCATTCCCAAGAGTGACATGCACCATGCTGAGATGCCCAAGGAAGCCTAGGAAGCGCTGGGTCTTTTCATGAACAGTAGAAGCTGCAAGGTCTGAGCATGCAGCCTTACCTTGGGTAAGTGGCTTACACACTGCAGCTCACCAGACCATGGGGCTCCTGGTGACGATCGGCCCTTGTTCCTTCCAGGTTCCACTTCCAGCCACCAGTGCTGCGTGTCTGTTCCAATACCCCGAGTTCCTGATACTTCTTCCTCATCAGGTCTAATGCCTGCAATGTGCTTTTAAGTGCAGCCACCCAGGTGTCCTGTTTCAGGTGGCAGAAGACCCCTGCTTTCTTGCTCTAACAGAGCTGTGAATTCAGCCATATTTGTGTCAGGGTGTGTGCTAGATTTTCAGCAGCCTTTTACATATTGCAGAAGACAGGGCCTTTTCAGCCCTTTCATAGGGTGGAATTTTATACAAGCATGATGTTTCTTATTTCAGCCCATTTGTAACCAGTTGTATTTATCCACCACGTCTGTTATTTGTGTTTGAGGGCTGCCCCTGTGGAGCATTCATCTCTTGACACTTCATGCTGGAGTGAATGCTAGCAGCCAGGTATTTTGGTAGTAATGCTTGGAATTTAACCCAGGAAATAAGAAAACAGTGGGGCACCTCGGTCTGTGCAGGAGTAGGCTGACAAGTTGGGGGGAGTGGATGCCACCATGCAAGACACATGGCCCTGGCAGGGAGCTCTGCAGGTCCCTCCAATCTGCTGTATCTAAGTGAGCACACAGTAGGGTAGCTTTGCACACAGTGGGCACTCAGCAAATGAATCCTGCTCTTTAGAGACGTGAAGTACTTAGGGGAAGCAGGCGGCTAGAGAGGAACAGGACACAGTCAGCATCCTAGAGAGGGTTTCTGCTGACCCAAGTGCCGGCAAGGGAGCATCTGTGTGTCCCAGCTGTGGGCTGCCATCTCCCAGCCAGAGCGCTGTGCTCAGAGGATCTTCTAGAGGGCAACGAGCCCTTGCTGTCTCCTGTCCCACTGCTCGAGGTAGGTACTCTACTCAGAGTGGCTCCCTGACCAGCCCAATCCGGCTGAATTGTGTAGCCCAGCGGGCCTCATTATCTCCGCCAGTCACTTGCTTCCAAGGCTCCTGGGTTCCCTTTCTGGGAAACAAACCTAGGAAACAGGAAGAGAAAGCAGCTGGGGAAAGCCAGAGCAATTACAGTGGCAAGCGCCAGCCCAAACATGCAATTACTTTTCAAACAGGCTACTTACAGCCTGACAGAGCACGCAAGCCTGCAGGTAGCGGGAAGACTGCACTCAGGCTGGGTAGGGCTGCTGTAAGCTGTGTGAGGCAGAGAGGGGCCTCTGTGAGACCAGGAAGGACCCCGAGAGCTCCTCCTCAGTCTTCTCTCTTGCCTCAGAGCTCCCCTCCACGTGCCCAGCCTCTGGCATCTCAGCTGCACCCACCCTGTCTGGCACCTTCCGTGCCTTCCACTTCTCAGTGCCTCTTCCCTTGCTGTTCTCCTGGTCCTCATCCACTACCCTGGGCCAAGCTTTCCTGACCGCCCCTAATTAACCATCTTGGTCACTTTCTGGCTGGACCTCTGCAACCTTTATCCTTATGGCCACTCATTTCTCAGGCGTCATCACCTTGGTGTCTTTTTTCCATAGTTGATGTTCTTTGTCTCTTTGTCTCTTATTTTTCACTTTTACATTCTCTCTTGATTTCCATCCAGTGAGCAGGACATAGGAGATGGTTCCAACTTAACACATGCCTTGGATAGGGGAGATAGCTCAGCAAATCTAAGCACCTTCTGAGCAAGCACAAGGACGCAGGTTCAATCCCTAGTACCATGTGTCATGCCAGCCCTGAAACCAGGCATGGTGGCACATGCCTATAATCCTGGTGCTGGGAGATTGCAATAGGGGGATCACTATGAGTGCAAACTGCATAGTGAGACCCTGTATCGATGACGACAAAAAATACATGCCTCAGCTTCCCAATGTATAAAGTGGAACTCCGAACAGTAGTTAATGCTTGGGGTTGCTATGGTGCTTACAGCTAGGTAGGTGCTCGGCAGAGTATGTGGTGTGAACTGCGTCAGTGGGGATGGGTCAGCGTGGGTGGTGACTGCTCAATGAGTCCTGAGTACTGGGGACTGTACCAAGCTCTGGGGCTCAGTGAAAACACTCGTGGTCAGTTGGTCCTTTCATGTCTTCCAGAGTTTGATTCATTGAAGTCAGGAAAATTTTATGTGGTATTTCAGACACTTTCCTTCTTGGTGAGACAGCATAGTCAACACCTGCAACCTGGAAGAGAGGTTTATTTAGCTCATAGTTTCAGAAGGCTCAGCCCGACATCGGTGGAAATAAGGGTTCGGACAGGGCGGGTGAAGGGCCCGTTGAGAAGGAAAGCTGCTTACACCACAGTGATCAGGAAGCGAAGAGGGACAGGAGGAGCTCAGAAAGAGAAATGCCCTCTTCCACATCATGAACCCAATGACTCACCTCTCCAAACGCTGCCCCACCTCTTAAAAGAAAGTCAGCTGCCATAACCGGTGGAGTAAATTATCTTCCGGACACATCCAGCTTTGGGGGCCATTATAGGTCCAAGTCATACATAACATATCATAACATATGACTATTAAGATTTATTTTGTAGGAATTGCTTTTTTCTTTGAAATGGTTTAATTTCATTCTTTATGGTCAAGACTTAGAAGTTCTCGCTTGTGCTCGTTAGAAGAGAACTTGAGAGCTGCTACATGAGCCTAGAGTTTTTGGTTAGCTTCATTTTCAAAAGAGCTTGCTCGCCAGGACTACTTACCATCATTAGAGCGAGGGAAGTTTTCAAGCGCATGTCTGCATTACAGAAAGAAGTAACTGGGAGGATGTTACTGGGGCAGCTTGGCCTGCTGGCGACGACAGCGCTTGATGCCGTCAGCGTGAGGTGGCCTGCACCTGCCCCGGTCGTGGGTTTACTTTCATCTGTTATGGGGCAGGGTTGCAGCTCCTTTTGCTCAAGTGTAGACAGTTGGGACTCCTCTGAGGAAACACGGGTGATCTAGACCCAGAGCTGCGCTGGACCCTCAGCTTCGAGGTCCATGCCGCCTCTTTTCCATTTGCTCGCCTGACTCCTCCACTGCTCTCCTTGCTTTTCAGTCCAGAAACCAAGTTGCAAGTGTTGAGCATGGTGTCTCACCAAGAAGGAAAGTGCCTGAAATACCATATAAAGTCTTCCTAACAAATGAATCAAATTCTGGAAGGCAGTAAACGACCAACTGACTGCTAGAGCTTTCACTGAGTTCCAGAAATTTTAAACAGATCAATGAGTCCTGAGTACTTGGGACTGTGTCAATGTGTTCTTTGACCCACCAGCTCCTATCTGAGTTCCACCAATGGGAGCCACTGATAGGGGATCAAAGCATGAGGTCAGAATATTTCTTCTTTTGTTCTCCCTTGCTGGCCTGCAGATGGACAGAGGTCTACTTCTCTGAGCAAGGCTACAGGTCTTGGAGGACTGTCCACTCCTGCAGCTTTCTCCAGTGACCAACCCCTCCTCTGCCCTGAGGGATAACGGGTGGGCACTCTGGCAGTTCCAGCCATGCGTGTCATAATTCCTTGCCAGATTCATGCAACCTTGCTCATAATTTTTACAAACTAATGCTTTCATGATGCTTGCAATCACTTCTCCCTCTATCTGATGTGTGTGAGCAGGGCAATGAGGTGGATTAGACTTCAGGGTCTGCAGTCAGACTCTTGGGGTTCACACCCTAACTTTATGTTTAACTAGCTATATGATCTTGAAACATTTATTTCACCTTCAGATGCTAAAATGTCCTGTAATATTGGAGGAATCAAGTGTCTTCCTAATTGGTTTATAAGGAGGATTAAGTGAGATAAAACATGTAAAGCTCTTAAAATGGGGCATGAAACACCACAAGTCCTTTAATTAATTATTCATCTCTATTTGCAGAAAGAAGAAGAAGAAAAGAGGGTCACTGTAGGACAAAACAGCAATGTAAATAGATTTAGAGGGTCTGATGGGAACAAGGTGCTTTAAGGGCTTCACCCAACTAAATAAAATATTCCAGGGAAAGATTGGTCAGGCAAGAATACTGCAGGAAGCTGGGCATGGTGGGGCCTGCCTCTAATCCAGCACTCAGGAGGCTGAGGCAGGAGGGCTGCCATGTATTCAAGGTCAGCCTAGGATAGAAGTGAGTTCAAGGTCAACCTGGAAACTGCATAGTGAAACTCTGTATTAGAACAAAAGAAAAATAGTACAGGAAGGCAGGAGTGAGAAGAACATAGAAGTACTTATTTCTCAAGTGTAGAATGGCCCATGGGCTAATGTTACATTCTCCAGAAGTTCAGAAAGGCTGGCATTCCATTAAGACTTTGCAATTGGTTGAGCTTTGTCCTACTCTGGAGTTTTCATCCTACATTTCTAACTCAGTCATTCTTAAATTTGGTGTTTATAGGTGGGATTTCTGCTTCTATCCTGATGTGTCATGCCTGGGCCATCTCTGATGGCCACCGCACACCCTCTCAACTTCAGCTCCTCCTGTGCCAATTGTAGAAAGCATAGCTCGCCTGCATGTGGGGCCAGATCAGGCCTGCCCTAAGCCATGCCTTCCTTTCTGCCCTTGGTCTTCATGGTTTGCGCCTTGGAGGATACCGTGGGGTCCTGCCTGGCTGTACTGGTTCAGATACTCATATGGAAGAGCAAGGCCATAGAATAATATTCGGAGAGATCTACTAAGGGGGCAGGAACCAGAGCAGGTATGTGCCATGTTCTACGTCTTGGGCAATTCTGAAGCACTGTGTATGCAGCTCTTTGGAGGTCCCCAGAGTGACTTGTCCTGCTTATTCATAACTATCAAGACAACTGGCCGTCCCACGCTAGACTTGCCTTTTTTCTCCTCTGCTCTCTTTCTCTTCCCATTCCTTCCCTCCCTCCCTTCTCAGGATCACACAAACTTCTTCCTACCAGCCCTCACCATAAGTTCTGTACAACTTAGAGCCCACACTAAGACATTATTTTGCTTGGTTTGGTTATCAAGTGCCTTTTAGCATCACTCTTTATGCTGCTTTAATGAACATAGTTTATACCCTATTAATAGTACACAAATAGCTGGAAATGAGCCCTTCGTAAATAAGGCCACAAGTTTAACGATGAGACTCCATAGCTGTCTTCATCAGTGAGTTATGCAGCCTAGCCAGGCTGGCTAAGGTGAAGCAGTGTGGTCTGGAAGAAAGAACAATGAAGTCGAAGCCTGAAGCACTGGGTCCAGCCATAGGGTTAAAAGTGCTTATTTTAACACTTTATCAGAGTATAACTTATAGACCATGCCTCACTTCATGACTTTGTATAAGTCAATGTTTTCTTAAAAGGCATATTTCTCGAGTTGTACAACTATCACCATAATCCAAGTTTCAGGACATCTTTTTTGCCCCCACAGTACTCATTAGCAGTCACTCCTGCTTCTCCCCGGCATTGTCTTGGCTGTTAGACCTCCCCTGGCCCCACGAGCCATGGCTTGTTTAACTGTCTTTGTCCATAGAAGTTCCTCAACATGTCAAATGACATGTTGGATATAGGACTTATGACATGTCCTCAACATGTCATAAAAGTTGCCATCTGCAGCCTTCTGGGAGTGGCCTCTGTCCCTTAGCAGCCTGCTCTTGGTGCTCATCTGTGCTGTAATATAATAGTCACGTGATTCTGAGTCACCACTAACTTCTTAGGTCCAGATTTCTCCTCTGCAAATTGGAAGGGGCTCCAAGTTCCTTTCCAGCCTTCTGAGTTTAAAGGAAAGTAGTGTAAGCAACAGAGCCAGCAAGCAAGGTGGGTCCTGGTGTTTAAGGTTTCAGCTCTCATCTAAAAGAAGCAAAGGGAAGAGGAGGAGCTACATTTTGCTGAGCTCTTATTCAACAGTTGGTGCCCATCTGCATGCAGAAACCAATTACCTATGAGGAGTAATTGAAGTCATTAATAGCCACAAACAAATGTGTCTCTTCTGCAAGTAATTCGCAGTAACATTTAGTAATTGATAGTAATTTTTAGTAATTAAAGAGTAAGTCATTCATTTACTAAGCAACACAGCCATTTTATGGGGTTCCTTGGTGTTCCCACAGCAGAGCTTAATTGTTTAACCCAAGCACCAGGAATATTTTTGTCATTTCTAAAAAAAATATAGACACTGCTCTGCTTGGGAAGCCCCAGCAGAGAGGAAGCCAGGGAGAGGAGCTGTTTTCTGGGCAGCAGTAATTAACAGACTGCTGCCTACCAATTGGGCCAATAACAAGGTTGCTGAGTGAAGCCCTTTAGACGGGTTTTTTGTCTATGCTGCAGCGACAAAATGAAATCTGGGTTACAATGGCTTATTTCTGTCTCCACTTCTCCACAATGTTTTGGGTCAGCTTTTTTCAGATTTGTTTAGGCTGTTCTAAATCCATGCGTGGGCTCGTGGTGGCAGAGAACAATCACCAGGACCATTTTTCTCACCAAGGTACCCTCTGAAGTTCTGAGCTTGGTGTTCACTGTTAGTTGTCGTTTAACTTCCATTGGCCTTCTATGATGATTCAATATCTAGAGGACAGTGTTGGTGGCTGACTCGCCAGCTAAGGCTCCTTCTTCCTTTCTGGTAACACCGCTGTTTTATTCAGTAATCTGTCTATTGTCCAAGCAGCCTATGCAATTGAAGACACCTGGGCTTTGGGTGGATCCTGACTAAACCAGTCAGCAATTCTGCTACCAATTTTGCTAGAGATGAGTTCAGGAAAGTGCATTTTTATTGGCCCATGAGCTATCAGGTGACCTTGGCTCGCCCAATCAAGGTGAAGGGGAGGTTTTTCATTCTACTGGTAGTGGAGAGACTTTCGTTTTTCTTTCTATGTCCTGGATGTGAATAAGAGAACATGCCAGTTTAGGGCAGGCAGCAGCCTTTTTGACATCATGCAGAAGTTACAACAGTCTGAAAATACGCTCTACCCTGGTGTATAGAACTGAAGAGAGCTGCAGAGAAACTGAACTCATGTCTTCCTGTAGCCAGGATTTGGAGGCTTCTGGTTGATTAGGTAAGATGATGTGCTTTTCTTAGATGCATCTAGTTCGAGTTCAGCTTTCAGCCACCCGCAGGCCCAAGAATGCCAGCTCATTAGAACCAGCTCTCATCTTTCACTCCAGCCTCATTACTCTGTCCCTAAAGAAGTCTCCTCACCTTAACTGTCCTGTTGCTGTTGCAGTTAGAACGTCTCCACAAGCAAAACCCCGAACTTGTAAGCTCAGCTCAGGGCTCGCTTCCTCTGTGTAGCCACTGCTGGGCGCCACAGCCCCGTGTGAGGTCCTCTAGCACAGCCCGGCTTGCCCTTGGCTTACCTCATTTGCATGAAGAACATGCAAGTCTTCCCCACTACCTCCTGGAGAACAGAGACCAGACATGGCCTGACACTCTGGAAAGGAGATGAGCTCCACACCTAGAGAGGCTCTCGTGCTGAGGAAACAAGGAGAATAAAGTGGGGTAAGCATGGAAGACATGTAGAGGAGTCATTCGGGCAAATGAGAAGTGGTCTGAGAAGATTTGGAGCTTTTTAAAGGAGGGAGAGCCAACATTGAATCCTGAAAGATGCACAGGTTTTTGATAAAGGCTATATATGAATTTATTCTTTGGTTCATCCTCTTATTATTTATTGATTATCTGTATCCCAAGCATTGTGCCAGGCTTTTACTTCCCATAGCTAATATCATTTAAATTTCAGAACAACATTCATGGGATAGATTTTATTTCCATGTTATAAATGAGGGTGCCCATGCTCAGAGGATATATGACCCGCTGATCCTCGCCTCACAGTGGGGAATGGGCTTCAAAGCCAGATCTCTCAACTCCTGGGGCAAAGCAGTGCCTTTACCTGGCAGCGAATGTATAGCTCTCCTCAAGTAGGACCAGAAAAAGCCAACTAGCAAATATCTTGGGCCTGGTGGGCTGCATAACCCTCATGGCAGGTGTTCCACATATTCCATAGGCAGTGTGAACGGAATCCACGTTCCAGTGACACCTTATGTACATACTGACATCTGACTTCCACACAGTCCTTATCTGTCATAAAATATTCTTTATTCTTCTTTTTACCTTTTCCCCTTAAAAATGCTAACTCACTGGAACCAGCTCTGTTTGGCATAGAAATTATAAAAGCAGGTAGTATGGACTAAGTAGATCCTGCGGGTCATTATTTGCTAATTTGTCACTTGCCTTTCCTATCAGGCTTTAAATGCTTTATTGAAGCAAGCATATTTAACATGGTAGATCATATTGTAATAAAATTCTAAGGTACACTCTAGGAGGATTAACTCTACTCATGGTGTAGTTCCGCAGATACCCAGAATTTATTATCTAATATTACCAAGAAAAAATGAATAGATGAGCTTATTTCTTTGATGCACTCTTGTTTTGTGGTTTAGACTGGTCTTGAACCTGGGGACTCAAGCTGCCTTCCTGCCTTAGGTTTATAAGTAGCTGACACTGCAGATATATGCCACTGCACCTGGCTTATGTCATGGAAAGTGTACACTAGTGAATAGCAATTCTCCATGTCCTCCTTCTCCCAGGCCCTGACAGGTCCTATTCTATGTTTCTGAGTTTGACTATTTTAAGTGCCTTATGTAAGTGGGATCATGCAGTACCCGCGAATGGCTTATTTCACTCCACAGACCGTCTTCCAGGATCACCCCTATTGTCATGACTTACTTCCCACTTAGAAAAGAAAAACTGCAGCTCCCTGCCTACATTCATTTAATTTTCATTGATTGAGAATTAGTATATTTTGTAAAGGGAAATACCATTACTAACAGCAGAAGGCCACAAAGAAGATGACTTCTTTCATTCCTAAAGACTGTCAGGACACCAGAGTGATGCAATAATGATAATAAAAGCCAGGTACTTTGGGACAAATCTGGAGGATAGAGTTAGAGCTGTAGGCTGTGTGTTGTCCTGCGGTAGGCACAGCAGCTGCCAGCGCCCTGGTGCGTGCTCAGGGTGCAAAGGGGAGATGCCTTATTCTGCGTGTCCTCACCTGCCTGCCCACACACTCGCCCTGGGGTCGCTCGCAGAGCGCAGTAGAAACCTGGCGACCGCAGGAACCCTGTCTTCTGGTAGCCGCGCTTCCCGCCTGTCTCCAGCCTGCTTATCAGCACAAAGCATGCTTTTAATGTAGCAATCTACAAGGCCTCCAACAGGAAGCCTTCGTCTGCCTTCTTTCTCCACCTGGGGATAATTAGCTGCACCCCAGCCCCACCTTTTGCTCTGTCCTTTAATGAGCAATGCTAATCTCCAGTGACTTTATTGTACCAAGAGCTCCCTGGTATCAATGAAAACGGAAGCATTGGGCAGTGTGTGCACAGACAGCCACAAGCTGCGAACCGGAGCACAGAGAAGCACAGAGATCCCGGCACTGCTTACAGCACAGAGCACGTTGCGAGGATTGTCTCATATTCTTTTGGAGGATGGGAGAGCGGGGAAGACAAAAAGAAAAAAACTGGCCAGCCGCTGAGCGATATATTACTCCCCGAGAAAGGCTGCCGCGGGGAATCGTGAGCTGAGCCTGAGCAGTCAGTGGGGCAGTGAGCTGGCGCCTCGCGCATGCCCAGTACTGCAGTTCAGCCGGTTTCGCATCCTACTGGCTGCGGCATCAAGCACAGCCCGGTGAGCCGCGTCCGGAGATGATTTACGATGAGTGTTTTCGCTCGGTGTGATGTTACAGCTCTCTCGTTTTCCTCTCCTGAAGTGAGCAATCAAGCCAGGCTTCTCGCAGGCAGGGGGTGATAGGGAAGTAGTGGGAGGCTTCATTAATCTCTGGGTTGTCCAGGAAAGCCAATTTGATTGTTGTGCAGGACCCCGTGCCCACAGTCTGCCAGTGCTAGTTAGTTTGGACGTGTGGCCTCGGGAAAGAACACGCGGGGAGCCAGGCCCAGTTGCCAGGCGTGGGTGTGGCTCCTCATCTAGCCTGTGGGCGCCCAGGGCAGGGCCTGGCCGAGGCTGCAGACACCTGCTAACAGGATAAGAGGGCATGCCCACGGCGCTGGGTCCTCCTCTAGCTACCCTTCGCAAATTTGTCAGCCCTCTGAGTCTTTCTCACTTAGTCTTGTAAGACACGGGAGAGGAGCTTATATGGCAGTGTGGACCCCTTTGCATACCACAGTGTCTGCTTCCCTTACTCCTGGAAGCCAGCTCCCCATCAAGAAATGCAAAAGTCAAACTTGTCTCTTCCTGCCCCCTGCAGTCCTGAAGCAGGCAACGCCCACTTCATCTGGGGATGACAGTGGTGGCTCTGTGGCTGAACACTGCAGGCTCCAAACTGCTCTCTCAGAAGGGACTGGGCAGAGGCACTGCCCAAAGCATGCTGGGAAAAACGAGCCACGGAGGCCGGGCCTCTGAGATTTACCCTCCTCTCTCTACACAAGGAAGCATGTTCATCTTAAGGTGTTAGTGCGCTTTCCAGTTTGCAAAAGAAACCCTTCTCCATTATTATTAATTTTTTTGTGGCAATCTTGAGAGGTGGACAGGACAGGGATTATAATAACTCATCTAGTATTTTTGCTATTATTATGAATGTAACTTCATCTTTCCATAGAAACAGGCTGATGAAATGCGGTGAATGGTAATAACGCTTGCCACGTGTCTGGCCGAGCTCCGGATGCGTGGTGTGCGGCATCCTTATTCATCCCGCGTCATCTTGCAAGACGAAATAGAACTTCCAAGGTTTAAATAATCTACCCGATATCTCACAAGGAGGAAGTGGTGGAACAGAAATTGGGTCCTACATGTAACTGCAGGGCTGGAGAATAGTAGGTGATATTAGGATTGTCCTCAAGGGGGACATGCGGAATTAGATGGTCATAAAGATCAGTCAGCCCAGAGACCCAGTGGTGGAGAAGATGGCTGTCCTATGCCATGGGCCAGAGCTAATCTTTCTGGAACAAATCCTTAGGAGAGATTGTAACAGAGTTCTCCAGGAAACTAAACATCACCAGGATTCTCATATGGACCCATTCCTCAGACAGGAGCAGGGGTGGTCAGGAAAGGTACAAGGGAGAGGAGATAGTTTGAGGGTCTAAGCTTCTGCCTGGCAAAGACAAGGACCCAAGTTCTATCCCTGGTACCACATGCCATGCAGGCCCTGAAACCAGACATGATGACCTATGCCTGTAATCTTAGCACTAGGGAGGCTGAGACAGGAGGATCACTGTGAGTCCTAGCTACATGGTAAGACCCTGTACCAAAAAAAAAAAAAAAAAAAAGAAAGAAAGAAAAGAAAGAAAGAAACAGGTGCATATTGAGCCAGTTACTGGTAGCTAATGACATCCACAAATTAATAGTCTCAGGCACACAAATTGATTTTCAGAGGTACAGTAATTAGATTTAATGGCTGCCACACCATATATTTAGTGTATAATTATCAACTTCATTATGAATTTTAATGAACTTACGGTTCACGATAGTAACATGCCATTAAGTATGTGACTTTTCTCTTTTACAGGTCGCTTTTCTTCTCGGGTCTTGGAGTTGACTTTCACAGACAGCAGACTCTCCATTTTCCAGATCCCAGTCTTATTTTTCTTCTTATTTTCACAGGAATGAGAGATGAGCTCCTTCTTCAAGGTTTTGCCCACATTGGTCAGAGAGGTAGAGGTAGAGGAAGCCCTACTTCATAGTTTTACGGCTACAGGAATTTCTGTGTGACCTCAGGGAAGTCACTGAGCCTCTCTCAACCTCAGAGTTTTCATCTGTAAAATGACAGGAAGAGAAGGAGTGCAGAGAGTTGTCGTATATGAATTCAATGCTTCTAAGCCAGATTACTGGGTATGGAGATAAGGGCTATTTCTCTAAACAGAAGAACAAGACGAGGGAGGTAGGCACCGCTTCCTCAGCCTGCCCCTGCTTTAAGCGTGAACTCTGCCCTGGCAGGGCCTGAGTCTGCCTGCTCTGTTGTGGGTCTGGTGTTATTATGGGGACAGCACTTGGGTTCCAGCCGGGATTTCTGCTGCAGCATTCACTTGCAATTTGGACCCTGGGCCACCGGGAAATTGCAGACAATTTGGATGAAAATGGTTGGAAAATTGCAGTGTTTAGTTTTTTTCCCACCAGCACCATCATTTTTTTCTTACTTCTCTTTTTATTTCCTTTTCTTCTGCCTCTCTCCTCCTTCCCCCCATTTACATTAGATAGAGAAGGACAACAGGCTTGGCTAGCCAGATTTTACCCCTTGGTCTGGCATGCATTTTGTAAGCAAACATGTAAATGGATACAGAATTGAACCACCTTCAGACAAAGTGGCTCAGAGACTGGTACTGGGAAAGAGGCTTTGTGTCAGGACCCAGATTAACTAGAAATCTCAAGGAATGTTTGTCTTGGTTAATTGAATTTCTGATTGGATGTGAGTTAACCAGGAAACCTTTAGCCCCTGGCAAATTGTTCTGAAATGAATCCACTTACCTGTCTTAGTATTTAATTTATTATTTTGAAAAAAATTTCAGGCCCTGCCTCATTCTAGAAAAGATTTTGAGGAAGCTGACCTATTAATAGTGAATTCATACCTTTTTATTGGTAATTGAGATTCACGCTGTGGTGCCGCAAGCCTTTATCGCTGTTCAGCGCAATAAACAGCAGTCTGAAAATGTGTGGGAGAGAAACGTGCAGATCCTCAGAGTTGTGAGCGACATCAACTGTCCTAATCAAAATGTCCACTTAACATTTGTGTCCTTTCTGGAGTGTCCAATTTGTCCTTAGCCTTTATTTAACCTCCACTGGAGGCAAGCCATGCTATTTTTAGGTAGATTTAGTTATTGTAAAATTTCCCCATTATATTAAACTAAAGTCTGTTACTCCATGGTCAGTCCTTAGTTCTAATTCAATCCCCTGGTTCAATAAAGAGCAAGCTGTTTTCCACTTCTGTGGGTTGGCACTTGGTGTGTTGGAGAAACTTTTGTCTTCTAGGGTTCTTTCCCTTGGTTCCTATGGAAACTGCAGAAAGGTGATGGGATTTGTGGTCTGAGCCACTGTGTAGCTCTCCTTTTGTGCACCATGTGTGTGAACATCAGTAAAGGTCACTAGAGGAGTGGCTTTGACATCAGTATACATTATAAGGGGTTCACACATTGGGCTTGCAATGGCTGTCTGCAGACTCAGGATAGAACAGTGCCAAAGTTGCATTTGGGCACCAGAGTCAGAGGATCCAGTCAGAAGTTAAAGACCTGAAGCTCGCTGCAGAATCTGCATTAGTGTGGATAAAAAAACCGAATGTTCTACACTGGAAGCCTGAAGGAACCAGCAACAGGCATCCAAAGTTGATGGTGAAGACGAGAGCTCTTCCAGCAGAAGCAAAGGTCAGGTCTTCCTTCTACTTCTCATTTGTATTCCATCTGGGCTACAGGCCTCCCATATCTAGGCTATCTCTTCCCTTTTCAGTTTGCAGCTGGCAGATCAGTCATCCTCCAGGTGTGGTGGTATCCACCTATAATTCCGGTGCTCGGGAAACTGAAGGAAGATGATTGCCATGAGTTCAAGACCAGCCTGGGTTGTATAGTGAGACCCTGTCTCAAAAAGCCAAAACAACAAGAAGGCAGTCAGCCACACACTCAGAACTGTGGTCCAGTTTGCTGGTGTATCTTAATTCATTCAAGTTGACACCATGGTGCTTAACTGTCATGGTGACCTGGGTGAAATTTACTCAACTCTTCTTTCCTCAACTCCTCCATTTTAGAAGCAGAAATTTTTGTAGTTAAGCCCTCAACTAGGGTTGCTTTGAGAATTAATCAAGGTATTCTAAACAATGGGGGATAGCATATGATATACAGTCAGTATGGCTGAGGTGTTGTCTAATACCTAGGGGTTTGCTTAAGCACATCTGTGCATTTTCTCTCTCCTGGGAATACCTCCATCATTTCCATCATTTAGAGAATGCAGACCAGGTATGGTTGTGCATGCCTATAACCCCAGCACTCCAGAGCCTGAGAAACAAGGATTGCTTCAAGTTCAAGGCCAACCTCAACTGCATAGTGAAACCTTGTTTCAAAAAAGTGTGACATTCTTTTGCTGCCAACTTTTTATTAATAATGCACCTACTACTGTTACCATGGAGTTTACAGTGACCTGAGAGAGCCAGATGCAAACTTAATTTTTCTAATGTGGTTGTCATATGTCCTGCAAAATGGAAGCATGGAGCTCCAGAAGAGCAAAAGGCAAAGGCACATAACTGATGGTGACGCGGGAGAAGGGGCCCAATCTTGCCTTTCCTATTCTAGTGCCACTTGAAAGCTTCGCTTTTTATTTCCTCAAGTTCCTGTTTTTTGTAAATGTTGTAACAATTGCCTAACTCCACACCATCCCTTGCTTTGCCAGAAGATGCTTGGTTACACCCTGCACCAAACCCCTAATGGAAAGTACCACTTGTTCCCTAGGTGACATGGCAAATACCTTTGTTTCTTTGTCATGAGCCAATCCCATGCTTTTTAGGAGAACTTCCGTTGCTGCACCAAATTTCAGGATAAATCTAACTAGCTCCTTAGACCTGGAACAAAACTTATATAAATCTTCTTTCCTCTTGCCCTTCAGGGTCAGTGCCTAATCCCTTCCTGGGTGCTGGCCGCTGCTGCCCGCTGATACACTTGCTTGTCTCTACATCCTGCCTCCATGGGTGACTCAATTAAATAAGGAACATTTGCCACAACAATGGTAGAGACCTGAGATATTTATGCCAAAGACTGAGGACTAGATGGACATGAGCTACATGAAGCAAGCAGGAAGTACTTGAAGAGAGGACTCTGGAGGATGTGAAGCAGAGTGGCTGGAAGCTGGAAAATGGGAGAAAATGAGAGTGCCTGGGGAAAGGGGCAAGCGTGGATGGGAGAGGAGCACAGGACAAGGCTGTGGGCAAGGGGTCTGCAGCACAGAATGGTTACAGTTCATGGTGGTGAGCTCTGTAGTTCCGAGCAAGATTTATGATTTTGAAGAGTTTTTATCAATGATTTGATTTCTATTAGATTACAAAAGGATTTTGACTGTTCTGGGGGAGTAGACACAGAAGCCGTGGGAGGGTTTGTTACAAGTGTCCACGAGCAGCCATGGCAGAGACAGACTGGAATAATGGGGGGAAAAAAACAAGGAAGGCACAGCTGGCCTTGATCCTAAGCCTGGCGTGAGCTCAAGAGCATCTCTGCAGCTGCCCCTAAGTCTCCGCTGTGATTGGCTGGGATGATTGGTCTTCATAAGGGCTATGGAAATGGAAGGTCTAGTTGGAGACCCCTGTGTGGAACAGTGTTTGGTGGGAGAGGCCAGGTCAGCCACTGGGGTTCTGACCTCTGGCACTTGGAGACCCAGGTGGACAGACAGATGGTGGTGGTGTTCACAGGGAGTGTGGGACAGGATGGGGAAAGAGTGCAGAGAGGAGAAATGACAGGTGTGGGGAGCCCAGGAAATCCAACAGGAAAAAGCTGGGTGCAACGGGGTTGTGAAGAGGGTGGTCAGGAAGGCAGGGAGAAAGCCTGGGGCCGAGAGTCGAGAACACCTCAAGAAGAAGGGCAAGGGTAGTCCATAGGTGGCTAGAGGCCTCCGGGAGTCCGAGTGACAGAGACTTGAAGATTTGTGGTGTTAGTGACAGGGAAATCTTTGGTGACTTCAGTAAGAGCCATTTTGGTTGCAAAATTCATCCAGATGTCAGATAACGAATGGGAAGAGGGGAGCTGGCAACACCAAGAATAAATAATCCACAAAGAGAGGAAACGAGCTGTAGAGCCAGCTAGGGCAGGTGGAAGATTTAGGGACTCTCAGAAATTATCATCACTTTTATTCATGGAAAAGACTGCAGACATTTCAAGTGGCAAGAAGATGGATTTAGGACAACAGAGAACTGTGGAGTCCAGGAGACAGAGCCCACGGCAGCTCTGACATTAAGCTCACAGAGAAGTGGGAGGGATGGCGCCTGAACACAGTGGGAGGAACTGACTTCTGACCCCCCCCCCCCCCCCCCCCCCCCCCCCCCCCCCCCCCCCCCCCCCCCCCCCCGCAAGCAAGCCGCGCTCCCCCTAGTGGATGGAAGGGACAGGAGAGATGGTTGCTGCTTACGGATGAGAGCTGAAGTGACAGCGTGGATGGGTCCAAGGAAGCCGGCTCCAGGCTGACTGAGCATGGGGAAGGGTTTCGAGAGGGTGCGGGGTGCAGTGTGGTGTGGCTGTGTCCTCCCTGGCCATGTCTGGCAGTTGTCATTTTGTCTCCTATAATTTGCTTGGTTCCAGAGGGGACAATTTACTTGGGTGCCACAGCGAGCTCATGGCCTTGCCTGCTCTGTTTATCCTCAGTTCGACCACCCCGTAAGCCACCACTCTGAACACACAAAACTATAATTTTTGATTGAAGCATTTGTATGTAAATATGTGTGTTGCATTTGTGTGTTTGTGTTTTATTTGAGATAAATCTCCTGGAGGCAGTGGTTTCCTTTTGGGATATCTTTCTTTTCAAAAGACAAAAGAACAGACTGGTGGTTGCCCAGGACAGATCAGTGTGACTCTGAACACCCCATCCTTCTGTCCCTTTGATGTGTGTGGCTGCTCAGCTGTCTGGAGGAGCAGCCAGAGCGCCCAGACTTCATCTCTGTCCCCTGCATGCTCTGTTGCACTAGCTCCCTGAGGGTCCTGTTGCGATGGTGTCCTGGAGTCCTGTTCTTTTGCCCCCAACTGTGGTGCCCTGGGTCACACTAGACAGACACGCCTCCCTTGCTCCTCAGGTAAACCAGCTGCCCCGTGTCCTGCCAGCACCCACGGGCCTCCTTATAGGGCTGCAAGTGGGGAGCCTTGTTTTCTCCAAAAGGGCAGAGAACCACAGAGGAGGCAGACGGCTCTCACTGCCTGGAGTCAGTTCCGGGCCCTCAGTGGTCCCTGTGACTGATCAGACAGTGTTTCCTTGGAATTAATGGGCTCTTGAAGCCCGTGTCTTATTGATCTCTGTCTTTTTGACCACCACACATCCGAGAGCACTTTGGAACACTAAAGTGGCCACAGTATAGCTTATTGATCTACAAAAGCCTCCTGAAGTGGGAAATTTTCTGCCTGCGGGAAGACGTTAGCAGGGCCTTCCTCTTCCAGGGACAACCCTGGGGGTAGGGAAGAGGAGACCCCTGTCCTTTATTCCAGCTGCGTTTGAAAAGCACAGACTTTTCTAGGTTTTTTTGGTGGGACCAGGAGTAGCTCGTTGGGTTGGGGACCAGGGGGTGGGGGTATTGGAAGATGTTGGTTTTGTAATGGATGCTAGCCTAGCAAAATGGATAGAAGAGCACCTGACGGGTCATGCTCCCCAGGAAGGCAAGCAGGTGACCCAGAGGAGCAGAACGGTTACCCAGCGTGGCAAGGACCCCAACATCGCTTCCAGGCTCCGCCAGGCTCTACAGGACTTCTGATGAGCAGATATTTCTTGTGTGTGAGCAATTAAGCAGGTGCCAGTTTGGGAAAGGCTTGGACAACAGCGTTTCTTTGGGAGTGATGGAGACTTCCCGGTGCTGTGTGTGAGAGCTCCCGGGGTTTCCCTTCAAGCCCCAGGAGCCGTCAGTGCTCAAGTTCTGGAGGCTTTAGTGCCTCAGTGTGCTCTGAAGACGCGAGGCAAAGCGCAGACAAAGCCAGCGGCTGGGCTGGTGCGGCGGGGCAGGTCTGTGTCCCCCGAGGTCGCGTAGAGGCTGCTGCAACGCAGCAGTCTCAGAAACCAACATTTTGAAACGAACAGGACTAATTCGGGGGGTGGGGGGGGAAAGTCAAGGTGACAGAAGAACAGCCACCAAATTTGTTCCAGGCTGCACCCTCCTGCAGACGAGCTGGGCATGGCTGTGAGGCACCCCGCTCCCGAGGGACTTCTCTAGTCACCTGTGGGCCTACGGCAGGGGAAGCTGAGCTTACAGGGAAACGCCCCTTACCGGCCCTCTTCCCACCTGAGTCTTCCAGCCGGGAATTTTTGTTTCCTGCTCTCCCTTCCTGACAGAAGTGCTGAAAGGGAGCCAGGGGCCTGAACAGGCTGGTCCATAGTTAATAGCTGTGGGTGCTTGTGCCCTAGAGTGTCGGCTGGTGGCTTGCACCAGACCACAGGCTGGAGGTAGCGCAGGATTCCAAGGGGGGATCATCCAGGGGGCTGCAGCTTAGCGTATAGGCATAAATGTCTTCAGGGCAGGGCTGTGCTTGAGGGTTGATTTGTTTTTGGTCACTTTAAAGTCAATCGAGTCATTTTGAACACACCGATTTCAATGGTCTGTACACAGTAGGAGCTTACTATAAAACTTTTTGGCATCCTGGTCACTTTTGGCTTGTTCAGCAGAAACCTTTGTTCCAAATTCCTTGGAAAACAAAGCCTTGCATCACGGGTCCTGAGGAGAAAAAGGGTAGGCAGACAGCTTTCTGTGTAGCTCCACCCCTGTGCCTTCCCTGGTCTGGAACTCCTGATCTGACTGACTCTGGGCTGAGAAGAAGGGAGCTGGGCTTGAGCTGCAGCGGGCTGCCAGGGACATGCTTGCTCTGTTTCCTGCTGCAAAGAAAACGATGCTAATGTGAACCTGCGAAAGAGAAAATATCAGCATGGTGCTCGCCAGCACTTTGCAGAACCTCCATGCAGGAGGGTGGGACCTCACTTAACTTGGATGGTCAAATTACATTCTGTCACTTCCAGCTGAGTTCCACTGGAAGTGGGGGGCTGACAGCTTCTGAGTTAGGGGTTAGCAGAGGCGCCTCAGGCCAGGAGAGTAGCCTCTTGAGAGCAGACAGTGCCCAGGCTGGTTGTGGGTTTTCCCAGTCTCCTGCCAACCCCAGACAAGTCCTTGAGGGTTTCTACAGGAATTTGATTTCCTGTGCTTTCCTCCCCTACACTCATGGACGCGGCTAAAACCAGCAGCATCCCAGGGTTCGTTCCGTGAAACTTGTGCTGGATGGATGCTTTAATAAAGCCAAGGTTGGAGTAGGGCCGGAGGGGGCAGGGAGAGCCCAGAGGCAGTGGTCAGCGGTGGAGTTGTACCTGATTCCTGTCCTCAGAATAGCAGAGTGGGAGGAGGGAGTGTATGAGCAAGAGAGAGAGAGAGAGAGAGAGAGAGAGAGAGAGAGAGAGAGAGAGAGGGAGGAGAGTGCGTGGTGTTCTCAGACAGGTAGGGCCTAAAAAATAGCAGGGTGGCATAAGGCTATGATTTCGATCTAATGGAACAGCAGAGCCCTGGCTTTTTATAGGCTGGGTGGGGGCAGCACGACTGGGCACAGCTGTCCAGAGAACATCTCGCGCTCCCATTGGCTGGCAGCTTCTACCACCAGTATCACAGCATGAAAGCCCAACACATCATTCCCTCCAGCTTAACTCAACAAATGGGCCCGGCACTGTCCTCTCTCCTCTTGGCCAGGACCTGCCCTCTCCACAGGTTGCTGCTTCCTGGCACAGCTGGCTGCCCGGAGTGCCACGTGGCCTCAGCCTCCTCCAGAGACCCACTCCTCAGGAAGGGACTGTTTCTCAGAGCTCAGGTGGCCTCAGCCTTTGGCTGCTGAGAGGCTGAGAAAAGCCCCTGGGCTGTGAATGCCAGCTCTGGCCACCTGTAGCCAGCTTCCTGGAGCCACAGCTTCTGCATGTGCAGAATGGGATGGCAGTGCTATTACGAAGAGGAAATCAGGTAATGCCCCTTACCTTTTTATTCCTTGGCCTTTTTGGGATTAAAGGAGGCCATGCATAGGGAGTTTTCTCAAACAGAATATTATGTCAAGTGTTAATGCAGACTGCAAGTGAGATTCCATGGCCCCCAGGGTGCCTTCTGGTCTAGTCTGGAACTTCTAGGCCTTCCTGGGCCACTGGGCCACCTCGTCCTCCCCATTCCTCACTTCTAGGGGTGCCCAGAGTTTGCCACCTGGGTGCCATCTAGATAGAGCCCCACATTATAGCACATAGCAGAGAAAATTTATTGCTGAGCAAATTAGCCAAATTCTCCCAGCCTGGACAACACCAGAGAAATCAGAGGCTAATTAATGAACAGCCACCAGTCCCACTTTTGATTTGCATGCATACACATTGTCGAACTTAAGTAAACAAAAGCGAAGTGATTCCGGAACCAGGTTCATTATATCTGAGCACCCAGAGAAACTTTACATGGGGATTAGAGCCTTAGCGATCTTTCCTTTTTAAAGGCAGGTTATTTTTTCTCTTCCTGCAGATCCTCTTCCTCCACACTCTCTAGTTGGAATTAAGCTGTGCTTCCTTATCAGCTGCAGAACTGAACTCCACGCCTAACGCGGCAGGGCAGCAAGCTCAACGGGTCTCCTCTGCTGCTGACCCTGCTTGGGTCTCTCGGGTCCTTTTTAGAGACAAAGAGCAGGAAATGAAGGGGAACAAGAGTTAGGGTGCCCCATCCCAAATGAAGATACAAGAAGGCAGGCTCTGTCTACGAAATGTTCCTGATGGATGGTTTTAATCCCTTCTAATTACGGCTAATTGGCACTGTCAGTCACTTAAAACCCTGAAACTGACTCAGGGAGGTCAGCGATTCAAACTTACCCAACTGTAAAGAAAATAATTACATGCACTGAAGTTAATAAGCACTGAGAGGAGATTCCACGAACCCCCCAAAGATGGAGCTGAGCCCAAGCCAGCTTTTCGAGGGGAGGAACCGAGATCTGGTCTCCCCAAGCCTCCCCTGAGAAGTCTGTGAGATGCAGTGTCCACAGCACCCATGGGATCTGCTCTCTGTTGGTGGCTTGCAGTAAACACTTGTTGTGGCTGAGAACTGCAAGAAATGGGGCTCT
The DNA here is from genome assembly GCA_004027025.1 of Myocastor coypus. NCBI lineage: Eukaryota > Metazoa > Chordata > Mammalia > Rodentia > Myocastoridae > Myocastor > Myocastor coypus. The sequence continues at coordinate 33,425 of PVJA010002341.1, forward strand.
GGCTCTGAAGATTACTGTTTCTGTGGAGAGACAAGCACAACCCAAGATCCAGTTGAGGGCGGGTGGACACTGAACCCTCGTGCAGTAGATGTGCTCTTGCAGTTTTTGCACTTTTACTGCGAGAGAGGACGGCTGAAACAACTGTTTTTTTTTGGGGTGGGGGGCTTCTATTTAAAAAGAGACTTCTTCTGGTGTGTTTTTTCATGGTTTGCTGCTTACAGAACCATGAAGTTGGGTCAATCTCCATTCACACACTTCCCTAGAATAACTCTGGGCAGCTGTAAGATGACAATGACACCTTCCCCTCTGAATACTAGTGGGGACAACGGAGCAGAGAGGCCCCCAGGGACTGCTGGAGGACAGTCTGGGTTCTAGGAGATGGGCAGTTTCCTCTGGGCTGGTGGACAGTCACTCTTACTCAAAGGTTGAGTGTGGAGCTTCCTGTAGGGACCTTACCTATCTACTCACCTGTTCGCCTCTCTGCTGCCAAAAGCTCCCCTGGACTGGGTGGACGGGATGGGGTTTACCTGCAGTGAATCCCTACTTGACAACTTTTATTGGCTGTTACCATTATTCCTCATAAAACAATTTGAAGTAGATACAGAAACACCCATTGTAGCCTAGCGTTTCAGGAAACAGTGTAATGAATGGGGCCCAGGGACAGCTGTGGTCGGTTGCTGAGAGGCCCAGAAAGCTGGGACTCCAGGTGCTGGATAGCAGCTGCACCTGTGATGTTGTTTTCTCCCCGCTTGGAGTGCTAATGGTTGACCTCTGTGTGAAACCGATGATGAGGAAAGGATGGAAGTTTCCAGAGATCGTGGGCACATGCATGACTAAGCATATGGTCCTCCTTTAGTTTAGTGATTGCACACGACATCACACTTGCTCCCCGAAATAAAGCTGATTTGCTTCAGGGATTCGTGGCTGACAGAGAGACGAATCTCAGTGAGTCCTCTGAGCTACCTTCACAGGGTCTTCTCGTCGTCGTTCCTTTCAGCACTGACTCATGACATTACAGCACCCACTTTAGAGACAATGAGACTGTGATTCAGAAGAACGGGCGTCTTGCTCAAGGAACCACGGAAGCAGCTGCGCCAGGGCTCACACTCAGCCTGGTCTTGGCAGAGCTCAGCTTCACTGCACTCCTTCCTTATCCTTGCTCTCTTTACTCTAAGAACCTGGGCAAGAGAGGTCACACTGCCGGCTTCAGCCTTTGTTGTTGACAGATAGGGCAGCCAGGCAGGCCAGGGCCCCAGCCCAAATGGCGTGCTTCTGCCATCCCGGAGTTCCTAACACTTGCTTCCTTATAAAGCACAGTGCAGGTGGCCTCAGAGTGAGGCACCAGCATCTGCTTGACTTCTGGTGAGGGCCTCATGGCCGTTCAATTCACCATGCCAAAGAAGTGGATGTGTCCACAAGAGCCGTATGCGGAAAGGACACCCCGGGAAGTGCCAGGCTCATGTGGCACGACAACTTGTTCTCCAGGTAACCAGTCCAGGAGGCTGAGGGAGGAGGATTGCTGGGAGTTTGAGGCCAGCCTGAACTATGTCGTGAGATCCTATCTCAAAGAAAAGAAGCAAGGAAACACCTCTTACAGGCTCTAACCCAGGTCAACACCATTACATTTGGTACCAAGATTCAACGTAACTATGGATGAGAGCACCCCTACCACAGTGTTATGGTTTGTGTGCCCCCCCCAAAGGCCTCATGCAGTCATGGGGTGGACTTCTAGAGTTTATGATTAAATCATGATCCACCAGGATTTTGGGGGTGAGCACTATACCTAGCCTGGGGCAGAGAGCCTGAATGCAACCGAAGGGAAAAAGACTTGCTCTCTGCAGCCACTGTTGCTGCTACTCCTCCATTTTCCCTGTACTCTTTGCTGCTGCTATGAACTGCTGCCCTCTGTCAGGTGCCAGTCTGCCCTGGAGCCAGCTGAGTGTGGACTGAAACCTCCAATAACTGCGAGCTAAATAATAAACCTTTCCTTCCTTCATTTTAAAATTATTATTATTATTATTATTATTATTATTATTGTTGTTATTATTATTATGACTGGCTCAGCCTGCCCTGGGGGTAGGGACTGATGTAGCATGTGGTGCCGGGGATCAAATTGCCGTCCCTGCGGTTGACTAAGCTTTCCTAAGCAGGTGCTTTAGACCACTGAGCCATCCTGCCGGACCCCCTTCCTTCCTTTTGAGTGTCAGGTATTTGTCCCAGCAATAAGAGAAGAGTACCTGAGACACATAGCAACATATTTAAACCACAGTGATCATCTAGCGAGGCAATCTGCAGGCACAAGGTTCCCACCTGGCTGTGGATCTGTCTGCTCAGTGGTAAGCAGCGCATGGCGACGCATCTTGGGAAGTTCAAGTAGGCAAAGGTTTTTCTTTGGAAAAATGGAAAGAAGGTGGTACCCTAAGAGCGCAGGGGCAGCCCATGGGTAGACCTGTGCCTCTCAGAAGTCACGACTCATGTACAGCAGCTCGGGCAGATCTGAGCATGTCCTGTGCAGGAGTCGCCTATGCTGACGAGGCACGAGTGGATAGAACGCACCCCGGCCGGCCCAGTGTGGGCCCAGACAAATGCATGCTGACAGGAAAAATCAGTGTGCTAGAGGGGACCTTAAGGGACCAGCCAGCCTTCATATGGCCCACGTCAGTACCTGGCTCAGTTGTCACTGTGTGAAAGACCCAGGAAGACATGGGAAGAGGAATGGGAGATACGCTAAGAACTTTTAATAAAACACAGATTACAGCTTCTAACATGCACATGACAAATCAGTGTCTGCATTTTAGTTTGGAAGAAACAACATCTTAAGAAGCGAGAAATCTGAGAACTGACTGCAAGGATGGGACAAGGGTTTTTAAAACATTCTCAATGAGGAGTAACAAGGAGCACGGCCTGGAAATAGGGGACATGAGCGAAAGGGGTGCAGTCTCTCCAGAGGTGGGAAAGCGGACAAGAGGGGAAAAGATAACATCAGGAATCAAGGGTAGGCGTGCTGGGCAGAGGGGCTGCATGGACTCTGGGAGGCTGATATTCTTTCCTTACCAGCTCTAGGACTTTGCAGTCACTTTGCCCCCCCCCCAAAAAAAAAAAAAAACAAAAAAAACAAACCTTTGTTATTTCATTTGTAGTGGCACATGTGAGGTTCTGCCTGGTGCCTTAACATCAGTCACCTTCTGGGACTCACTTGGAGCACTGTGAGTCTCTAGGGGATGAGACACCCCTGTGTTTCTTATCTAAGAAGAAATCCAAAGCTGCAGATGGAGTGGCGAGGTGGGGCCCAGAGCCACTTCTGGGGCATCCAGATGCAGCCTTCTTCCTGGGGCAGTATGAGTCTCTGTAGGGACTACTGGGACCTCAAAGCCTCAGGACAAGGAGCCCTTGGGCTCAGCTGCTCTTTTCCTTCTGCCCCCTTAGGCTTGAGTCAAGGAGCACTAGCCCAGCCCAGAGCCTCTCAGGAGACTGGATGGCTATCAGTAGCAGCTGCTGCTCCGTAGTAGCTGGTCCCCAAGCAGAGCTCCTCCTGTTCTGGACACAGTCGGTGCCTTCACCAGAAGCAGTCACTCAAAAGCAGCTACCAGAGATCAAAGACAAGGCCTGCGGAGGGGCTCCAGGGCTCATTAGAGCTAACCTTCTGCAAACACAGTGAAACAGAGGGAGCCTGCAGACTGACGTCTTCAGAAGCTTGCACCGTGCCGGGAGCACGCAGCCTCCACATGCCTCCTGGGTGGTTGCTGGATGGGCAGAAATAAGGGAGAGGGCTGGCAAGGTACCCGAGCCCCACTAGGTTCCTACAAATAGAGCTTCTGAAATGAAACAGCAGTGTGTATATAAGCAGTTAGAAACGCTCATTCCCAGAGTTCCCATGGAGTTGCAACTCCTTCATCTCTCTTCAATAGGAAGTCTGATATCCTGGCAGTCTTCCCCAGTGGCTCCTGCAGATCTCTCTTTTCTCTTCCTTCCTATTGTGCAAGCCTCACTGCCTGTTCCTGATCACACAATCATGTATTCTTCATACATTTTTTTCATGCCAGCCAGATAGTTTCTTTCCTAAGCAAACAATTGGTTCCCCAAGGGTGGATTCCAGGCCTGGTGCTAATCAGTGCATGATCACACAGCGCTCACTGTGTTCAAAGCCACGCACTCAATTCAGCTTCCAGGAGCACAGCCCAGCAGGCAGCGCTGGCCACCATGGTGTACGTGTGGACATTGACGTGTGGGAAGTGGAGTGAGTTGGCCTGGCCCACGCTGCCATTTAGGGCCAGCAGGGAGACACCTTGCTGTTGGTGACTGTGCCTTGCGTATGACTTCCCATCAGGCTTCCTGTGTGTCTCCTAACACCATGCTTTGCAAACAGCAGAGGCCCAGGAAACACTTGATAATTTAACTTGTAAATTTGTCTTTTCAATTTTTTTTTAAATGTATTTAGTACGGGGTCTCACTATGCAGCTTGGACTCATAGTGATCTCCCTGTTTTCAGCCTCACCAGGGCTGGGGTTACCGCTGTCTGCCACCATGCCTGGTCTTGGAGGGAGCTCACTGTGCCCAGGGGTAGAGCTGGTTTGGCATGTTATACAGGGAATTGAACCCCTGTCGCTGCACTTGCCTAAGCAGGTGCTTAGTCTGCTGAGCTATCTCACTGGCACTTAACTTGTAAGATATGACTCTTATGTGTCACACATTTCAAAGCCCAGGGTGGCTGATTGAAGGTGACTACAATCATCTCCCCCTTTCTATCAAGATGTAGGGTCCCTTTCAAGTCTCCTTCAAATCTGTGTTGGACTCAGAGATTTGCTGTAAGGAGCAGAGGATGGAGTTAATGTTACATAACATTAAGATGGAGTCAAAAGGGGCCATGTGGCTCCCCCTCTGCTCATGGGCACCCTTGCTCTGGGTCACAAGAGCTGCAAAAACTGTCACATCAGAGAGGTCAGGTTGGCATTCCTCTTAGGGTAGCAGTTCCCAAGGAACCCAGGCTACGTTCCCAGTGCTTCCAAGGTGACCGACTGTAGGTGGAGCTCTGGAAGGCCTCCCAGATCAAAGTGTCTACCAAGCGAGTACCAGTGAATAGCTTTTGTGGGACAGAAGGGCCAGCAGATGAACTTCTGGCCCCTTAAAGAGGTCCTGAACTGCTAACAAATTGCTTGGGGAGCTGGAACCTTTAGCATCATCAAGATCAGGGACTGCAGCAGTGGTGGTCAAGGCCGTGAGTGGAACAGCACAACCCCTTCTGCTCTGTGGCTGCTGGTATGAGAGAGGGATGTGGACGTGGGATTTGAGGAGCCTTGGGCCATCGCCAGGCAATGAGTACACAGTGTGAACTCCACCAGGCAGGAAGGAGAGGGAATTGGGACCTAGCAGACTTGACGTAGCAGTGACAGGGGCACTGAGTCAGCTGGCAGCATTCTCTGCCCTGTGACCAGCAGCATGACAGGAGACTGGGAATGGAACAGAGAGGAGGTGTGCAAGGACCGGGAGGGATCGGCCGCAGACAGCATCAGGAGTGGCCTTGGCCGGCCTGTCTCATGGCACTATGGCAACTGGGAGAATGATGCAGAGACATGCAGGGTAGGGACACCAATGTTGCTGGGTTCCCCAAGGACACACAGAAAGTTGCTGGCTGGAAACTGGCCCCAGCCCACACATCTGAGACCAAGATCAGCTCTGAACCCACCGATAATCCAACTGCAATGGGTTCCCCAGCGCAGTGTTGGGTTCTGACTTGGACACTACTACAGGTCTATGGACATCAGAGAAATTTCATGTTTGCTTTTCCTGTCTGGTTGGTTGATTGTTTAGGTTTTAACTTTTATTATTTGTTTTTTCTTTTTTCTCAGTTATCTTTCTTGATTTTATTTTTGTTGTTGTTATTATTTTCATGAAAGAGTACTTTGTCTGTAGTCTTTCTGGTTTGCTTTGATATTCTTTGGCTTTCTTTTTCATTCTTTCTCTCTTACCTGCTTTTCCAATTTCCTAAACTGAGCATCTGTAGATCTCACATAACTGTACATCTTGTATAGCTGTATAACTCAATAACTGTAGTTCTTGTTCATATGGACAAAGGTACCAAATTAATAGTGACCAGAGTTTGTAAATCTCTAGGCCCTGTTTGGTAGTATTATTATTGATAACTATACTGCTTTAGCCAGGATGTCATACCTATTTCAATAGGTTTTTCTCCCTTGTATGATGACACTGATTTTCTGGGGTCATGACCATCACCATAGTCCACTACCAAAGGACTGGGTGTTGAGTCACATACATATAAATTTCTTATCCTTAATAAATTAACAACGTAGGTGCGACAGACACAAAGACCAAGAGCCAACATCGTACTAAATGGTAAAAAACTGAATTTACCCTAAAATCAGAAATGAGACAAGAATGTCCACTAATAACACTCCTATTTAATATCACTCTGGAAATATTAGCCAGGGCAAGTAGACCAGAGAAAGAAGTAAAAGTAATAAAGATAGGGAAAATAAAAACCCAATTGTCATATTTGTAGAGGACACATTGTTTTTCACAGAAGACCCCAAAATGCCACTAATAGTGTATCTACGTACAGAGTCAATATTCAAAAACCAATAGCACACCTCCCAGTGCTCAGAGGGCAAACTCATCCAGAGAGTGCTTTTCTTAATAGCACTCAATAAAAATAAAATACTCAGGAATCAAGCTAACAAAGGAAGCAAAGATCCATATATTGAAAATTACAGTCTTCTACAAAAGGGGATCAAAGAGAATGTCAGAAAATGGAAAGATATCCCTTGGCTTTTTGTAGGACGAACCAACAGAGTGAAAATGGTCATACTCTCAAAATTGCTGGATAGATTTAATGAAAGCCCAAGAAAAATGGTGGTAGCATGCCTCACAGAATCAGAGAAAATATTCCTAAAATTTATGTAGAACGAGAAGAGACCTAGAAAAGCAAAAGCAATCCTGGCCAACAAAGGCAAAGCAGGAGGCATCACAATCCCAGACTTGAAGTTATATTATGAAACTACGATAAAACAGTGTGGTATTGGCAAACACAACAACAACAAACAGCAGACATGAGGACCAATGGAATAGATTAGAAGAAGAATAATCAGCCCCCAACATGTTCAGTCACCTTATCATTCACAAAGGGATCAAACATGTTCTCTGGAAGAAAGACAGCTTCTTTAATAAATAGCGTTGGAAAATCTGGCATTCTATATACCAAAGGCTAAAATCCATATCTCTCACCATGCACTAAGGCAAAATTTAAATGGATCAAAGATCTAAATATTAAAACAGAAACAAACCTTCCTGATGGTAGAATAGGTGGAACTCTTAAAGACATAGGTGTGGGAAAAGACTTTATAAACAAAACCCTGATTGTATGAGAAATATTACAAAGAATCAACAACTGGCATCTCATATTATCAGAAAGCTTTTGCATGCCAAAAGAAATGTGCAGGCTGAAGAGACAATTTATAGAGTGGGAAAAATATTTTCCAGTTGTTCCTCAGACAGAAGATTAGTCTCTAGAATATATAAAGCACTCAATTAAGAAAATCAGACCTCTTGGGCTGGCGAGATAGCTCAGCAGACTAAAATGCTTGCTTAGGAAAGCTTAGGCAAGTGCAGGGACCATGGTTTGATCCCCAGTACCACATGTTGCACGAGCTCCGCCTGCAGGGTGGGCTGAGCTGGCCAGAGTTTGGGCATAGTGGCACATGCCTGTAATCACAGCATGGGTGAGGCTTAAAACAGGAGGATTATCACGAGTCCAAGCTGCATAGTGAGAACCTACAACCAAATACATTAAAAAAAAAAAAAAAGAAAAAAAATCTGACCTTTCAAACTTAAAGGTCCATTCCATAAGTGGTCACAAGATGAATATACCCTACTCAGGTGAAGAAGTAAAAATGGCTCACAACTATGAGAAAAATATTAAACATCACTGGTCTTTTGAGAGATGCAAATTGAACAAATGTCCATACTCCATCTCACTCCAGAAAGAGTGGAAATTGTCAAGAAATCAACTCATGGAGAGGTGGTGGAGAAAAAGAAACTCTCTTCTTTGCTGGTGGGAGTGCAGACTGGCACAGCCTTTGTGGAAATCAGTGTGGAGATTCCTCAAAAAATCTAAAACTAGAGGTTCCAATGGACCGAGCTATTCTTCTTACTGCCATTTTCCTGATTAGAAATATCACACCATAGCAATGCATGCATACCTATGTTTAAGCAGCACAGTTTGTCATAGTTAAATCTTGCAAACAGCCAGAATGCCCATCAACTGGTGAATGGATACAGAGAAAGATTTGTTTCTTTTTGATACTCTGAAGCATTACTCAGCCATAGAAGGGATAAAATTGAATCATTCCTAGGTAAGTAGATGTACCTTGAAATGATATTCTTAAGTGAAATCAATCTGAACTAAATGTATAAATATAGCATTATTTCTCTGGTGTGAGAAGCTAAAAGTGTAAATAATGACCAAGGCGTATACTATATATGGTGAAAGAGGAAGGAAATTTTCAAATGGGAAGGAGCACTGGGGCAGCAGGAGGATGGGAAACAGAAGAAAGGGAAAAGAAAACAACAAAGAAAGAAGAAGAAATGGAAGTAAAGCTTTTGTGAAAAGAAGCAGAGGGGTTGAAGGCCTGGGAGGGGAATGGGAAAAAGAGAAAATAAGATATACCATGAACAAATGCAAAGTTTCTATGGTGATTGTATTATGTGTATTTCAAATGTACCAATAAGGTTAATTAATAAAAAAATTTAATGGTGGTAATTTCGTGCATGGTGATAGACAAGCCGGTCAATTTCTATCTTCCCTGGAGCTCACTGAGGAGAGCATAGGAGAACGTTTGAATGACACTTGGCTCTCAAAGGCTACACATTACTCAATCCAACATGTCAGATCATTCAGGATTAATTCATATTTCTTCACCTCTTGTTAATATTGAATGAGATTCTTTGGCCATCCTGAATTTTTCCAAAAAATTACGTTGCACTTAGAAATAGTATTAGCTATACAAAGGACAATGGGAGTATTCACATACGTCTTTTAAAAATCATCTCCCTTCACATAAACTTATATTATTACCCTCAATATCATTCAAGGAGCAATCTCAAATTTTTTTGTCTACTATAAAATCTTCCTTCACATTTTGCCTTCCCTCCCTCCCTGCCTCCCTTCTTCCTTTCCTGCTTTCTTTCATTACATCTTATTTACTTTTCTCGTTGTTGAGAGAAAATGTCCAATACCCAAACTTAAAGGTGGAAAGGTTCATTTAGTTCTAAACATTTGTAGAGGCTTCAGTTTGTAGTTAGCTGGCTCCAAGGTAGAGTGGCGTGATGGAGGGCCATGGCCAAGGAGAAATAGTTCATGGCAAAGCAGGGCAGGCAGCAGGTAGAAAGCGGCACTTGGGGCCTGGAGGGATGGCTCAGTGGTCTAAAGCGCCTGCTTGGGAAAGCTTGGGCGACTTCAGGGACCGCAGTTCGATCCCCGGCACCACATGCTGCGCCAGTCCTGCCCTCAGGGCAGGCTGAGCCGGCCATAAAAATGAGTGAATAAACAAAGGTTCTGAAACAAGAAAAAATAAAATAAAATAAAAAAGAAAGAAAGCGGCATGTGGCGAATGGTGATACTCTTTCTGCCCCTTCCGGCTTATCTGTAATATCCACCCTCAGGGTGGGTGCCACCCACACCCCAATCCTAGCATGGCATCCTTGACCCCAGCATCACACATCCTGTATCCCTTCTAAGAGGCTTTGGGAAGACATCTAGATACAGTGACTTTTTCTTTCTTTCTTTCTTTCTTTCTTTCTTTCTTTCTTTCTTTCTTTCTTTCTTTCTCTCCTTCCTTCCTTCCTTCCTTCCTTCTTTCCTTCCTTCTTTTTGTTTTCAGTACTTCAGATTAAAATCAGGCTGAAGTTTGAAGTTTAGGTTCACGTTGAACTAAACCCCCCTTTTATAATTATTGCCATTTTTAAGGTTTTTAGGTCTGGGTCTCACTAAGTTGCCAAGTTTTCCAGATTGGGCTCAAATTTATGACCTTCCAGGTTCAGCCTTCCAGATTTCTGGGATTATAGACATGAAGCCCCAGACTTGTCAGGAAGCTTTGCTCCTACTCCCCCTCTTCTGTGCTCCCACTAGTAGGTCTACAATTTTATGATTTTGATTATGCTCTGCCTTTTCCATGGCTATGTCTAAACCTATGTCTCTGCCAGTGGACAAGGTTCTCATGTCAGCTGACCACTGATTATTTATTTTCTTGCTCACAGGCCCTGTGTAGCTACTTATCATGGAAGGAAGCCTGCCCTACGTCCTCTGGCATACGGGGGTGCAGTAAGGTGAGGGTCATAAGGCTGAGCTCTCATCTAAGCCAGGAGCAGAAGAGAAACCTAGGAGCCCTCACTTGTTTCTTGCTGTGCACAGAAACTGGAGACTGTGCCCCAGATGGTGTTAGCGACATCACAAGGAAGCTTACCTGACTGCAGTGAGTGAGAAGTGAAGCTCTGTGATGCTAAGACCTCAAGAGCCTGGATTTGTTCCCACAGAACAACATACTCTATCCTGACCATTGCAGCAGTGCAACTGTGAATACCATGGAAATAGCAGCTCAGTTTTGCTGAAAAGCTAGTGTGAGATAAACAGTCTACCAACTGTTATATACATTCAATATTTTAGAGCACTTCCCACAACTGTTATTAATAAAATTCCATTTTTATAGTTGGAGAAATTGATACTTAGGAAGAGCAAAACAATTTTTAATGTGATTAGCTATTGGCAGAGCTGGCATTTGAACTGCTTTCCTCAGCAAGACAGTCCACTCAATACTCTTCCTACCTGTCAATCTCAGGTGGGTTTGAACCAGGCATTGTTTAGAGCAAGAGCTACAGATAAAATTTTGTTTTTCATTTGATTTAACTTGAAATAAATGAGTTCAAGTTTTAAGGGGCTTCTGCAAAGTTGTTTCTTTTAAAAGCTCCAATTCTGCCGGGCGTGGTGGCTCACGCCTGTAATCCCAGCACTCGGGAGGCTGAGGCAGGAGGATCGGTGTGAGTTTGAGACCAGCCTGGGCTACAAAAGTGAGCTCAAGGCCAGCCACAACTGCATAGTGAGACCCTGTCTCAAAAAGACAAAAAAAAAAAAAAATAAATAAATAAATAAAATAAATAAAAGCTCCAATTCTATAATTTCTGGGTCATGTTGTGAATCTTGAGAAGATTCATCTCAGATGGTGACAGAGCTCAGAACTGAGGCATTCTCATTAACCTCTTCATCAGTCTTATTCTGGCATAGCTGGAAGGGGAAGAAACCGAGGCCAGGTACTCCCCTGAATTCTGGGAGTAACCAGACCCTAAAGAAATGCAGCTGGGGTCTCACTATGTCCCTTCTAAATGTTAGGTGCTCATGTTCAGAAGCGAGGCCTTTGGAAGGAGACTCATGCCCGGATGTCACAGGTCTGAGAGAGAAGCCCCTCCTTGTCTCTCCCACATGAGGACACAGCAAGAAGACAGTGTCTGTGAGGCATCAAATCCTCCCCACATTCTGAATCTGCCAGAACCAAGACTTTGCACTCCCAACCCTCAGAATGGTGGGCTGATAAAGCCCCTCAGGTAATTGTATTTTGTTACCATAGCTTCAGATATATTGAGGCAGGGAAACAGTGTGTCGTTTCCTGGGACATGTCCCTGTTTCTGGATGCTTTGGGGTTTGGAGATGGTAGCTTAGTTCTTGTCATCCATGGGTGAAGCCAGATCGAGATTTCTGCCTAGCAAGGAGCATCCATTTAGAGATTGCACGATGGATGGAGGCTGGTGTGGGTCAGTGTCAATCCTGCTGGCAGCCATACATAGCCAAGTGTGTCCTGGCCAGGGTGGCCATACATAGTTTATGATAGCAATTCCTGAGCCCAATTCTAGAGGAGCCAGCATACCTTCAGTTATGGGCAAAGTTGGGGAGGTCAGTATAATAAGTGTTTGCATTTTCAGGGCCCTGGGAATCCATAAAGATCACTGGAGTATATTATTTCACTCCCACTCTGCCTTCTTGGCCTTCTCTGATTTAAAACGTTCTCACCACAGGGCATAAAATTAAACACACAGCACAGCTTATACTAGCACAGTAGAATAAAAGAGGGGAATAAACCCTGTAAGAGATAATGTAATTGTAAAAGTAGACAATGAGCACTCTTTCCCATGCACAGAATTTATGATCACAACTGTGTGTATTTTTTAACATATAAATTTTGAAAACATCGAAACTACCTCAAAATATTAGAAGATTTGCAAGTACAATACAGATAATTAGCTTCCATCGAACCACTTAAGGAAAGTTGCTCACTTCCTGCCCCCATTACTGTTAAATTCTTTAGCTGTGTTTTCTTCACACAAGAACATTATTTTCCACAAACGCCAACATCATGCAACTGATGCCGGTACTTGGTTACTATTCAATTCTCAGACACCCTGCAGCCTGGCAGCTGCTCTGTGACGCCATAAAGCAGGAGAATCCAGTCCCGAATCCTGAGTCATGCCTACTTTGGTCTAGAATAGTTTCTCCCTTTAGCCTGATTTCCTTTGCAGATTGTAGCTAAGTTGCCTTAAGGTATGGATGTGTGATCTTTTCTGTACATCCTAGCACATGCCGCATGCTTTTAATGTCGATAGCCACTTGATTAAAATAGTGTCTTAAAGGTACCTTCTCTGGAAAGTGGCACTTTCTTACTTTATAATTAATAAGCACTTTGTGGGGAGTTACTTTTAAAAGTCTGTAACCATCCAGCACTTCATCAAACATTGCATTTGCTCATTTGTGTGTTGATATCTTTATGGAACTAGGGTTTTCTTTTTTACTTAATGGCTAAAAATCCACCACCTTCACGATTTAGTTCTGATATTCAACTTAGACACATAAATCATTTTTCAGTACTTTAAGTTGGCTTGTGTATGTGTGTGTGTGTGTGTGTGTGTGTGTGTGTGTGTGATGGTATGTTACAACCATTCTTTGAGTATCTTTTTGCTCTATGGTAAAACTAGAAATATTTCAGATTTTCTAGAGGGTTTCTCACTTTAGGCCTGGAATCAGCTCTTTTTCTAAGAAATTGTGGTTACATTCAGTAGAAAATGGCATTTGGAAGCCACAAAATGTACACAAAATGTACATATTGCTTTGGGTGTATTGGGGTTATGGTATGGTGTGTGTCTTGTTGTACCCCCAAAGCCTCACAGGGTCATGAGAAGGCTTCTAGAGTTTGTAATCAATTCCTGATCCAATGCTGGAATTATGGGTGTGAGCATTACGCTCACCCTGGGGTGAGTCATTTGCTCACAATATAGGGAAGGGAAAGAGGAGTGCTAGCTGCGGCAACCACTGCTCCTCCTTTTGCACTTTTCAGCTGCCATAAACAGCTGCCCCCTTCTACCTGTCCTCAGCTTTGGAGCCAGCTGAGTATGGGCAGAAACCTCCACTAACTGTGAGCTGAACAAACCTTTCCTTCCTTAATTCTGGGTGTCAGGTATTTTGTCCCAGCAACGAGAGAAGAGTACCTGAGACAATCCGTGACTCCAAAACCTATCAGCAGATGGAGCTAGGAAGACACACACACACACACACACACACACACACACCATCTATATTAATATCTGTCTCTACATACACTAAAAACTGACATTTGTAATGGTGTCTCTCATTCAAAATCAGCCTCCTTGCTTCTGATTCTTTATTAAGTTTATTGATACAGTTTAGATAGACATAATGATCATATTCATTACAGGGAATTTGTGCCTGTATATGATATGTCTTGATTCTTCTTTTCATCCCCAAACCTCTCTCCTCCCTTCAACTCACTTCCTCTCCTTATTGACAAAACCCTATTTCCATTTTATCTTTCTTTTATCATTCCTTCCTTTCCTCCTCACCCCTCACTGGTTCTCCTTTCTTTTGAACCATTTCTTCCTATTTCACAACATCTGTTATACACTTTAGTCCTTATTCACACTTTTGGCTTCTCACACCAGAGAAGCAACGTGATATGCATACATTTGTGTCTCATTTATTTTATATGAGTGTGGTCACAAATTGCATCTGTCCATTTGCCTAGAAATGTCTCATGTTTATGCTTTAGGGCTGAGTAGTTCTCCACTGTATTTTTTTTTAAAGTGCATCTTTGCATTTAGTCACTGATTGATGGACATTTAGGTTGTTTCCAAGATTTAGCTATTACAAACTCTACTGCTATAAACGTGGGTGTCTCTAAGTTGCTCTGCTATGATGGTTTTAAAACTGCCTTCCCAGATTTAAAACCATCATAGCAGGGTACAGTGGGACCTATAATTTTTTGAGGAATCTCTACAGTGATTTTCACAATGGTTATACTACTTTATACTCCCACTAACAGTGGAGAAGAGTTCCTTTTTTTCTCACAGCCCCTCCAGCATTTATTACAGGTTGACTTCTTGATAATACCTTTCTTTCTGGAGTGAAATGCAATCTTAGCACTGTTTTAATTTGGATTGCTCCCCTGATTAGTGATACTGAGCATCTTTTCATGTATTTATTTGCTGTTTGTATTTATTTTCCTGAGAAGTGTGTATTCATCTCAGATACTCATTTTTGGAATTGGTCTTTAAATTTGGGATGTGTGATTTCTTTTTCAGTTCTTTGTATGTTCTAGATATTAGTCCCTTGTCTGAAGGCCAACTGGCTAAATCTTTTTTTTCACTGTGTTAATTGTCTCTTCACTCTGTTAGTAATTTCTTTTGCTATGCAAATGATGAGGTCTCTGTTGTCATCCTATCTTTAGTAAGGTCAGATCTCAGTTGTGATTCTTTAGATTATTGCTCACATAAGCAGCGTTTTGTTCATGAAGTCTTTGTTTATACCGATGTCTTCAAGGATTCTACCTATTCTTTCTTCCATGAGACTATGTGTTTCTGCTGCAAAATTTAGGTCTTTGGCCTATTTTGATTATAATTTAGTGCATGGTGAGTGACACGGGCCTATTTGTAGTGTTTGGCATACGGAAAGCCATTTTTTCACCACTGTGTATTAAAGAGGCTTTCTTCCACTGAATGTGTTTCATTCCTTTGACAAAGATGAGGTGGATAAATATGTTTGGTATTATTTTCCATCTTATAATCTGCTCCATTAATTCTCAGGTGTGTTTCCCAGAGTGTCATTACATTGTTATTACAGTATTTTTGTAGTATAATTTCAGATTAAGGATTTTGGTGCCCACCCTGTGCTCTGTATAACTACTGTGAGGACAATATGCAGTGTGTCAACTGTTAAAAAAAAGTAATGTTTATTGAAAGTGTTAATGTTTAATTGTTTGACTGTGGTGCCTCCTGCCTTGCCTTTGGTGCCCAGAACTCCTTTTGAAATTCTAGATCTCTTCTGGTCCCAAATGAATTTTAGTAATATTTTCTCTAGTTCTGTGTGGTATGCTAATGGTGTTTTGATGGAATTTCTTCAAATTCCTGTAACAGTTTTGAGAGCTTGGCCATTTTCACTATGTTTGCTCTTCCTACTGAAGATATAAAATATCTTTTCATTTCCTGATCTCTTCTTCAATCTTTTCTTTTCAGAGAACTGCCTTGGCCTTCAATGTAAAGATCTTTTGCTTCCCTTGTCAGATTGATTCACAAGTACTTCATGTTTTTCAGTGCTACTATGAAAGGTAATGTTTCTGTAACTTTTTTTTCAGCAAGTTTTTTTTTTTTTTTTTGTGTGTGTGTGTGTGTACAGAAGTGCTATGGATTCATGAGTGCTGATGTATCTTGTTACACAACTGAATTTAGTTATTTAATCTATAAGTGTTATGGTGACATTTTTGTGATCTTCTTTGCATCATGTCACCCTCAAATAATGATAATTTAACTTCTTTCTTTTCTACCCTATTCCTCTTATTTCTTTCTCTTGCCTAATTGCTCTGGAAAATGTTTCCAGAGCTAAATTAAATAGGTGTGGTGATTGTGAACGTATCTGTCTAGTTCCTGATTTAGAGTGAAACCTTTTAGTTATTTACCATTTAGTATGATGTTGGCTGTTGGTTTGTCACAGATAGCTTTTGTCAGATTGAGATAAAGACCATCTATTCTGATTTTCTGTAGATTTTATAAAATTATACATAGGTTTTTGACTGTATCTCCAAATGCTCTAAAATATATTTTAGGAAGAGATAAGGAGGACTATATTTCCAAGAATACCAATAGAACGAAGCCACCAGGAAGCCATGGGATTCAACCAAGGGGACAAAATAGAGTGCCAACAATAGGAAACTATTCTTAGAGGTGTAAACAAGTCAGTTATAACCATGAAGGCAAATGGTATCACTTTTCCAATCAAAACAAACAGCCTAGCAGAGTTGATCAAGAAGCAAGGGCCAATAAGAAGCCATATATGAGAAACACATTTAACTCAGAATAAATCTATTGACTCAAAGTCAAAGGATAGAAAACAATACTCCATGCAACAGGAACCCATAAAAACAGCAGGGTTAGCTATTCTATTTTTTAGACAGTGTGAACTTCAAGCAAAGACGGATCAAAAGAGACAAAGAAGGTCACTATATAGTTGCTAAGAGAAAGCTCCAAGAAGAAGAGTTAACAGTCATAAATAGGTGTGCACCAAATACTGGTGGAACTAACTATATAAAACAAATATTAACACACACAAAAAATCAAGCAGTCACCACCAATGCACATATAATGAGGGACTAAGTGGAAAATCCAGAAAGAAATATCAAAACTGAATCCAACTTATAAAGAAATGGACTTAGAGGTCTGCAGAGTGTTGCACTGCATAACATCAGAATACAAATTATTCTCAGCTACATATTGATATTCTCTAAAACAGACCATATATTCATAGCTCATTTCCTAAGTGAGGAAAACTCAACTGAATAATCTGTGGCAGTGGGGGACTGTGTTTGCACTTTTCCCTGAAAATAAAATAAAATAAAATAAAATAAATTAATGGCAAAGGAATCCACAAAAAGTATATAAGCACCTGAAAATTCACATGCTCCTGAACAATAAATGGGTGACAAATGAAATTAGAAATTGCACTGTATCTTTAATTAAATGATAGTTATGATACAATATACTGGAACTTATGGGATACAGTGAATGCATTTCTGAGAGGGAAATTTATAAGGGTCAGTTCTCATATCAGAAAAACAGAATGATTTCAAATAAATTATGTAATGTTGAACCTCAAACTTCTATAAAAAGGACAAATCAAACCCAAAACATATCCATGGGAGGAAATTATAAAGATAACAACAAAGAACTCATGCATTTAAGACTAAGGAAGTAACACAAAGAAGCAATGAGTCTAAAAGTTGGTTTTCTGGAAAGCACCCTTATCAAAAAGAGAAAAAAAAAAAACCCACTCAAATTCATGCAATTAGAAGCGAAAAAGGTAAAATTATAGTGGGTCTTGTGTGTGCAAATTTAGAAGATCCTTAATACCTACTTTGATAATCTGTTCTGATAAGATGAATGACACAGAAGAAATGGACAGATTGCAACTGAATCAAGAATATATAAAACTTCTAAACCCAACATTAGTCAATGAATTAAAAATGTAGTTGAAAGCTTATCAATAAAGAAAACCCTAGATCCTGATGGTTTTACTGCTGAATTCCACAAGAGATTTAGAGAAGATCTAATTCCGCTACTGATGAAACTCTTTAATGAAGTTGAAAGGGAAGCACTGCTCTGAAAGCCATTCTTGGAAGCAAGTATTACTCTGATACCAAAACCAGAGAAGGATCTTACCAAAAAAAAGAACTGGAGGACACTCTCCCTAAGGAACACAGATGTAAAACTTCTCAGCAAGATGCTGGCAAACAATGCAGCAAATCATCAGGGAAACTGCACACCATGACCAAGTGGGATTCATCTCACGGATGCAGGGATATATTTGCAAATATATGCAAATCAACGGACAGAATGCACCATATCAATAGGATCAAATCATCTCAATAGAGACAGAAAGACCTTTCTTTTTTATTTTTAAACAACACAATAATTATGTGTATTTATAGAGCAGAAAATGGCATTATAATATATGTATAAAATAGGTAGTGGCAACATCGGTGTAAACAGTGTCTCTCTCCTTTGACATTTATCATTTCTTTGTCTTGGGGACATTCAAAATACTCTGTCTGAGCTACTTTAAAATATTCAGTTGAGGACAATTATAGTCTAATTGTTTTATCCAGTGTCCTATCCAAGTGTTAACCCGGACTCGTGGTTTGTCCTATCTTCTTTTCTCCTTTGCACGTTGTGACTCTTCTTTTTGGAAGGGAGGGGCAATCATTCATAGGTTGCTTTCCACCATCCTTAGTAGACTTGCTGGTTCACATCTTGCACATAACCACATCTCGTCCTCACTGCTGCCCTTCCACTTCCGCTCTGTAAAATGCCATCTTACCTGACTGAGGTTCCAGTGTCGCACACTCATCACATCTGCACAGATGTTCTTTCAGCTCACTGAAGCTGGACATGTTCCACTGGCTTGTCCCGACATGAGCATCTTCCTTAACTTGCTTGGAGCCTGATAACCCGTGCTGACACCCCTTCCCCAACATACACATGGACCCCTGCCGCAGTCTGTCTGGGTCCAATTGGCTGTACACAGTCACCTCCTTGCATGGATGCACTCCTCAACCTCTTTGCACCCGGCATCTCAGCAATAGACACTTCTCTTCACCTGGCTGGATTTTGCTTTAGAAGTGGAGATGTTTGTAATGGAGAAAAGCAGCCATGCTGCAACCTGAGGACCTGGGTAGTCAAAACTCACCTTGACTCCTCTCCTTCTTCCACTCTTGCCAATTTGAAAGGGGTGAAACACAGTATGTACTCATTGCAGGAATGTTCTAGAACATATTTTGATGGGCTAAGAGTGAACAAAGTAGAGACTTCCCTCCTGGTGACCTGAAACCTCTTCCATCTCTTGGTCATTTTCATTAGAAAGAAGAGGATCCAAATGGCATTTGCAGGTCATCTATGTAACGACTGTTGTTGCATCGGTGTTCCGAAACTGATGAGTGGGCATTAGCCTTTTCATTTTTCAGATGAGAAAAATATCAGACAACTTAACTGGCTTACTCGCTTTCCCCTGGAGGAAGAGCTTGGGTTTGAATTAAGAGCAGTCTTCCCCAAATCTCACTCTACCTCATTTTCCTTTCTGCAGTGGAGGAGACAATATACATTGTAGAGGTGCAGTCATACAATGGATGTCTTATAAACATTTGTTGAATGAATGCTTGGATATATTGGCATTTGTGTAGGAGACTTCTTTTTTATTTATTTATTTATTTTTTGTGTGTGTAGGAGACTTCTAACTCATGACTTTTTTTTTTCTTTGTGGTACCAGGGATAGAACTCAGCACCTTGAGCTTGCCAGGGAAGCACTTATTCCACTGAGCTATCTCTCCATACCTAGCTCATTTTTATCCAGGAAACAGTCAGAGGAGTTTTTCCTTAGAGGCAAAGGAGGGCATTTATATCAGTAGAAGAAGTGGTTCATGTTGCAGAACTAAAATGTACTTTCTTGGGCACATTCATGAGACTAAGGTTTATATATTTTAAAACTTGAGAAAGATTTTTTTTTGTGGAGGGCTGGCTCAGGCTACCTTAAGGGTGGGTCTGGTGCAGCATGTGGAAATGGGGATCAAACTGCGATCCCCCAGACTGAGTGAGTTTGCTTAAGCATGCGCTTTAAACAGTTGAGCTAATAGGCAAGATCCTTGAGACTAGGTTTTATCAAGACAAAAATATTGCTTACTGGACTTCTGCTGCACATCTGATCCCATCCCAGTTTTTTACATCATCAATTTATTTAGCAGTTGTTCTACACAGTATGGCTCATTATTTGTCTCAACATAAACATAAGAAATAAAGCAGAGAGAGTTTAGGTAGTCCATGCAATTATAGAGATAAGAAAAAGAAGGGCCGGCCAAACAGCTCGGAGAGCTGACCAAATGGTGGACTAAAACATCTGCAAGCAGGCACAGGGGCCAGAGTTGACTCCTGGGCCTGCTATTCTGACCCTGCCACTCAGGGCACACAGACAGGAATTGAGACTCGTGCTGGTGGTGGTACATGCCTATAATCCCAGCTTTTGGGAGGCTGTAAACAGGTAGATCACTACAGGTCCAGTGTAGTAGTGAGACCCTGAACACCCTGTAGACCCTTCCCTGAAAATACACACACACACATACACACACACACACACACACACACACACACACACACACACACACACGCACACACACATACAAAAGAAAAGGAAAGAAAAAGGAGCTGGCATTTGAACATGGACTGATTGCAGATTGGGCTCTACCCTGGACACTGTTTTTGTTTGGCAGTTCAGCCCATCTTGAGGGTGGCGCTGGCACAGTCTGTAGTGCTGGAGCTCGAACTGCAGTCCCCTGTGCCTGCCTAAGCTTGCCTAAGCAGGTGCATTAGCCCGCTGAGCTGTCTTGTCAGCCCACGACACTGGGTTCTAATAATGCACAGACTTCTCAAAAACTGGTTCCACAATTCAACTGGATGCATGTTTTTATGAGGCTGTGGCAACAACTGGTCCAGTAAATACATAAGCGTTAGCAATACATGCAGGCTACAGAATTTTATTTTCGTATTATTATTTTTTGAGCTCTTATAGCGAGTCATATAGCTATGAGTTTCCCCCTCGTAGCTGTTTTGGAGCAAAGTATTTCAGCATTAATTCAGAAGTTATGAGATCAAATGAAAGGATCTGGATGTTTTCTGAGTACCATGTGCTCGTGATAACTAAGGATGTGTCTTTTATTTTTTTATTTTATTAATTTTTAGTAAGAAAGAAATAACAATGAGACAGTTTCAAAACAAATAGTAGGACAGCCACAATAATTGATACAATGCATATTGTTGTCTTCATAGTAGCTGTTCAGAGTACAAGATGAAGACATGATAATTTTTCTAAACACTATTGGTACAAATATTTCTCCTCACTAAATTAAGAGAGTAGCTGTATATGTATATAGTTCAGTAATCCATAATAGTAGTGGGTTATCAGCAGAACTGGCAATGTCAAAAGCTGTTGATTTGAGCCTTTTGCGGCTCAGCCTTTTTATCTGGCTTTACTTTTTATGCCTCCTGGCTAAACTTTTCTGCTGGATGGTTAATGCCAAGTTAAAGCAAGACCTATATAACAAGACATGGAACTTCTGTATCTGACAAGGTCGGTCAAATCCCCTCATGATTTACTCTGAAACCACATACACTGTTTTGTAGAACTTTTGTCAGTGTCAGCCATCTGGATGAGTCAAAGTCATTGCTTGACCAATTTACTCTCTGTGAAAGCTAATTGGTAGAATTTTCACCATGACTAATTATATATGCTAAGATCTGTGAAGCAAGCAACTACATTGAGGATAGCATTGGATAATACTAAAATCATGCTTGGAATGCCTGTCATTCTGGTTCTTTAGATGCCTGCTGCTTCTAATGTCATATAACTTATTGTAATACTTTCTGTGAAATAAATGTTTAAAAACCGGTAACAGAAGAGAATAAGAGACAAGGAAAAAATGCCATAACATTGATCTGCTACAATTTTGTATATGGTTAGATTTCTAAATTTCTGTGTCAAAATATGCAATTGTTTTTATCACATTATTTAGGGATTTTATCAGAATATCAATGCTTGATGGAAAATTCTGGTTACATGTTAAGTCTAAGTATTTGATATTCAAAAAGACAGTTATACTAAGCTCAAGTGCCAGTGGTATAGGGTAATAATATCACTAAGTTTCTCTTCTGGAGAGTTAACAACTGAAGTTTGCAGACCAAAAACTTAGAGAAAAACAAGGGCTACAAGGATAGCCAATATTTTGGCCCTTGCCCTTCAAGGTCAGTGGGGACTCAGGACATAAGAGAACCTGTACTGTAACATCCTATAACTCAGTGGTGTCCCAAATTTTCTGTTCAGGGAGATTATAGGGCCACAGAGGAAAGGGACTAACGATGTATATTGTGCTGAAGAAGAGTCACCTAGAAAGAATGTCTTTTAAGAGTAATCCAGAAAGTGGAATGGACAAGTAAGCTAAGTAGCTAAGTAATGTACCCTGGAATAATTACTGCATTATGGCCAGTGCAAGGGTATGTGTGTGAATGTGACAAGAACAAAGAGAAGAGAAGGGACAAAGGAATACTCAAGAAGGAAAATGTGAGGTCAGATCTTAGCAGAGTATCACCTTGATCCTACATGGTTCAAATGAATGAAAAGGCCTTTATTGAGGTAAGGTTGAAGACAGGAAAATGAAAAAGGTAGTGTGAGGTACACAGAGTCCTGCCATCATGGCACAAGCTCAACACCAGTAGGGCTCAAAGGCCAGAAAGAGAAGTGGCTTCATCAGAACCCAAGGAGTGCTGGAGACACAGAGGAGGGGCTGCTGGTGACGAGTGTGGGCTTGCAGAGGCACAGCTGTGGCCAGGTGTGAGGTAGTAAAGCAGGAATGGAGCAGAAAGGAAATACTTCACTGCCATTCTATTTCCATCTTTCAGTTTCCTGGTGTTGTCCATGGGCAAGAAAATGTCACGGAGGCTGTCGTGGTTTGGGGTTTTGCAAGGGGAACAATGCAATACAGGACGCATTTTATAAGATTATTTTATAATCACCCAAAAAATCATATACAAATATTTTAGAACATCTGTCCACACATTAAAGATCAAAGAATCCAGCTGAGGGCCTAAGTCCTAACATCCTGCATATCCTATTGTCCAACTGAAGAGCTAGAGTTCATAACAATGCCTCTAAGTCCAATTGGAGGAGCCTCTGGCCCACAACAGTGTCTCATGCAGGCCCACTTCAAGGATCTCTGCTAGAAAGGCCCAAAGGTCAGTGGTGGGAGTTAGGAAGCCTGTGCCAGCGGGATGAAGGATCTGTGCCAGCAGGCTGAGAGATCTGCACTGGAGCCAGGAAGCAATGCTCAAGATAAGCCCCAGAACTCCCCCAAGATACCACAGCGGTCCTCAGCCATAGTGAGGTCTTGAGCTGTTCCAGTGATGAGGAAAGCTGAATTCCCATCAGGAAGCCAACATGACACTGAGCAGTGTACCATATTCCCCTCTGGATCCAGGAAATGATGCTCAAAGTGAGGACAGGGCTCCCCCAAAGTGAACTGAAGCCCTTTTCAGTGACAGTGAGTTCCCAAGCTCCTCCTCTGATGAGAATAGCCAGGTTCATCAGGAAAGACAGCAGACGAGGCCATGCAGCAGAGTAGCCCATGAGAACCAGGGCCTTTCAGCAGCTCTGACAGCTTCTCCCTAGCAGACTCCCATCAGCAGCTCCAGGTTTTCTTCCTATGCTACTGGCCAACACTCTTAAGGTGGGCCTCCCACGCCCAGCACCATGCTAGCACAGTTCAGCTGGGTGTAACAAACTGCCCACCAGTTAGCAATCCCTCACAGGGGGCTTGGAGTGGCACTTTCTAGGGGCCAGCACCCAGGACACAGACCAGTGCAGGAGGTCAGAAAAGGAGCCCATCTGCCCACCATACATGCTTCCTATCAAGACATAATCTTAGTTAATCTTGAAATATAAAGAAGAGGCTTTGAGCTAAAAATAGAGAGACCAAGATGTACTAAGAAGAGATTCTGTTCTGTTTAAAGATATAATTCAGTCAGAGAACTTCAGTGTTGTAGTCAGGGATTGCCAGGGAAAAGATTTAATACAGGACACATAGTTTATAAGAATATTTTATAGTATACACCCAAAGAGTCAAATGCAGAAGAGTGCAAGAGATCTGTTCAAGCACCAGAAACCCAAAGGATCAGTCTGAAGACCTTGAGCCCATGGCAATGAGCCCATGACAACATCTCATGCAAGTCTATGTCAAGGATCTGCACTGCGAAGGCCTGAAAGTCAATGGTGAAGCTATAAAGTCTGCACCAGCAGGGTGAAGGATCTGTGGCAGGAGGCTGAGGGATCTGCACAGGGGCCAGGAAGTGATGCTTGAGAACCAGAGCTCCCCTAAGGAGGAGAGCAGCCATCCTCAGTGACAATGATAACAGCTGAGATTTTGTCAGGAAAGCTAGCATGACAGGCTTCTGTGGGAAAAATCACAGCACACCACCTGCCCCTCTGTTTATCCTATTTATGCTGTTGGCAACAACCCTCATGTGGGACTTCCGCCCCAGAGCCTTGCTGATTCAGTTCAGCTGGTGTTACAAGGTGACTATAAATTAATCCACCCCAAATGTGTTCATGATGAATGGAGAGTAGAGCCTGAGAAAGGTGGAGTGCTGGATATCATTTCATTGACCGTGTCTCCTGCCCACCCTCTGTCCCTGCTGGAGAACCATATAAATGGTAGTTGTTGGAGGAAAAGCCTCCCCACTCCTGAGAGGGCCCTTAAGAGATGCAGCCCCTCTATCAGGACGGTGATTTGCTTAGCGATCCAGAACAGATGGACCCGAAGGTTCTCCCTACTGTCTTCCATCTCTCTGAGTTCTGTGCTTTACTCCAAAGCTTCCAGTCTCCCTTAAAACCCCTTTTTGTAGTTGGTTCCAGCTGCTGTAAAAACAAACAAGCAAACAAACAAACAAGAAAACCCTACCATAGATCAGAAACTCAAGCAGCAGAAACCTATTGCTCACTTTAGAGACTGAGAAGTCCCAGCCAAAGCAACAGCGGGCTTGGCACCTGGTGAGGGATGCCTCTGCAGCCTACAGATGCCACATGCTTGCTATGCCCTCACACGCTGTCAGGGGCAATGCAGCTTGCTGGATCCTCTTTCATCTGAGGCACTAACCTTATACATGAGATCTCTACTTCTATGATCTAATCACCCTGCCCCATGCACCCCACTTTTTAATACTGTTACCTTTGGGATTCTGATTTTAACCTGTGAATTTTGAGATGAGAGAACACAAATTCAGATGGCAACACCCGTCTTCTCGTACCTAAACTCTTAAGTGAATACTTTTTCCAATTTTTTCCTAAATGTTCTGGAAGCCATGGTGTTTGGAGAGGAAGGCCAGGCTGGACTTTCTCAGTGTTACCTCTCACCTTGATGGTTCTATAGTTTTGGCACAAATTCCAATTTCTTAGAATTCCTTCTCCTGCAAAGATCAAACTTAGTCCTACCTTCTTGGAAAGATTGTGTTCAAGCCATAACTAATGCAGCCTGCACATCACCCAGTCCTAGATGAATCAGTGTCCTCCCAGACACTTCATTTTGTTCCCCCCTGATCCTCATCTAACGTATCTTAAATGTGTAACACTGATTTTCTTCTGTGTGTATTTTCTTTCTGCTTCTCGCCTTCTCAGAATTTGGAATGACTCAATTTCCTCTAATAATTCTAAGTGTATTGTTTACATCAATCATTTCACTATTATAGTAAGGCTTTCAGAAAGGATGCCTTCATTATTTTCATTACACTGATAGTCCTACCCAAGACACTCCTAGGAAGTGTAAGGTGATACTCAGTGTCCTGGCCAGGATGTTTCTGCAGTGGGCACTCACACACACGCTACTATGCTGACTCCCATAATCCCCCTCCTATGTGAGTGTGTGCTTGCCCCTCCTTTTCTTTCTAAATCACTGAGTTCACCTTACTTGGCTGCATTTTCCTCCTATTCTAGTGTCTCATCTTCAAGCTCAGAATGAGTTCTAAGTCTGACTGTTTCCATCTCAGACCCTGTTTCAAATCTCCCCAGAGCTCTGATTTTTGTCTGTCACCCATGATGCTCCTGTTTGTGCTCTGCCATGCTGAGTGCCCTCCAATGAAACTGGAAGTCCTGCACCCAAGTAAAGGGTTAGAACCTCCCACACAACCTGGGCTTGGACCTGGCTCACCTTGCTCCTTCCTCACTTGCAATTTTAGCTGTTTGGTCTTTGGCACCTGCATATCCCTGACACAGATGGCCTATGCCTTCATGCACCTGGTGAAGTGCTGTGAATGCTTGTTTTTCTGGCATCAAAATTGGTATTGTCCTCTCTCATTCTCAGTAGTGTCCCAGTAGGACAGATAAATTATACATTCGTTCTACTTGTAAACTCCTGGGTGACATCACACATCCCCTGTGTTGTGTGTGGAAGGATCCAGGGTTTCTGGCAATGGAATTATAGATCGAATGTCACTAGTATGGGCATCATATGTATGGACCTGGGTGTCCTTGAAACATAAGAGTTGACACAATGTACCCTTCTTTTTAAAACCAGGTCTAGTGAATATGATTAAAGATTTACCTGCTGATAATGGCACAGCTTGGAACTTGGTTGTGTTTAAATCTGTTTAGAGTAGTAGACCCACCAAATCCTTTTGAGATATAAAGTCTTTCCCTTGGCCAGTTGTCAAAGATGTCACCTGCCACAGAGCCACAGTGGCCTATTCAGCATTTCCTCTTTTGGCTTATGGCAGGCCTGTGTGAAGCTTCCCTGTGGGTCAGTGGTGGCTTGACTACAGAGGGTCGCACAGTGTGGCTCAGAAGAAGTGATTTCATTGCTTCTGCAGAGCTGAGAGCTCAGGTGCCATTTGGCTTGGAAGCTGAGAGTCACTTCAAGTCATTCTGAACCACCCCTTTCCCATCAGCATTTTCCCTAATGGCCTTCTGATCAGCCTGGGACAAAGCCCAGAGGAACAGGGAGAGGAGACAGGAAAAAAGGTCGTACTTATTGAAATGCCATAGAAATGCACTTCAGAGAGGAGCCTTCCGGGTTGCTTTAACTGACTTTCTGCCCAGTGGCCCTAAAAATACTAATGCTTAAAATTTCTCTTCACAGGGTCTTGTAGGTGAATTGACTGGAAGGAACAGTGAATAAAAACTAAACTGCACATCATTAAATCTCTGAGGGAGATGGGAAATGCAGCAGCTTTCCCTCTAAAATGATTTTAAGTTATTCTGAACACACTGACCTTGTCCCTGATGGTTAAAATTAGAGAATGTTTTCCTAAGGGATGAAGAATGGAAGTAGCCAAGAGGTATTATATTAGATCACGAGTTGGAAGAAAGGAGTATTGCCCAAGGGGTCAGAGATATGGAAGATGTCAGGTGAAGAAGTCTTGTAAGGTAACCTGAAGGAAAAAGGGCTCGAAACAGTTAATCTAGACATGCAGGGCACAGGCAGGGCACCTGAAGAAAGGAGATCTGTGCACGGGGGCCATACATGCCAAGCTGACATTGCTTGGGGACAAGCAATGTATCTGGGCCAGGAAAGGGCGTAAAGGCCTCCTCCTGATTCCAAACATTTTCCATGATACTCTAGCCTGATCCTAATTCCCAGATGAACAGCCCTATTTGGTGATGTTTTTGAAAATCTTAGTTACAATAGAGATTTCATTGTCTGTAGTGTGAAATAATGCACCAAATGGCTTTAGTTCCCTCTTTGTGCCCTAAGGGACATTTTGGGAAGAAGAGACTAGAGTGTGAAGGAGAGATACAACCCTGTCCTAATATGTTAGCACACTTCAGGTGCCCTGGATTAGAATGTGGCCTCCAGCATTTAGGTCTAGGAATTCTGGGAGTATGCTCTATCATTTTATAAGGTAAGGCTAGGATAAATTGATGAGCATTCATACACTTCATTGGGTTACTTAATCACTATGTGTCCATGAATTTTATGGCAAGTTTGCATGGCTATAGTGGTCAAGGCATGGTATGGTTCCTTTTCTGGGCTACAGAGAACACCCAGAAATGCATACCAGAAGGGCAGAGAAAAAATTAGAGCAAGTACGTTGGCTGAGAATGAACCAAAAGAGTAGGGTAGTGCTCTGGCTCTGTGCTGAGGCTTTCAATGGCACAGTCACCATGGATCAAGAATGATTGTCAAGGACCAGGGAGAGTGGGTTGAGCGGTGTCCCCTAAAATTCACATCTATGGGGAGCTTCAGAGTATAACCTTGTTTAGAAATGGTCTTTACAGACATAGTTAGTTATGATGTGGTTACACTAGATTAGTGTGGCCCTAGATCCAGTCACTGGCGTCTGTGGAGGAGAAAGGAGAGGGAGTTTGGGACACAGAGAAGACACAGAGAGAAGGCAACCTGATAGCCCAGGCAAATATTGGAGTCATGCTGCCATGAGCCAAGGATGTTAGGGTTTCCAGAACCAGTAGAAGCTTGGCAAGAGTACTAGAACAGTTTTCTGAAAGATGCCTTCTGGGAAGACCCAACTTTACTGACTCCTTGATTTTGGACTGGCAGCCTTCAGAGCATGAGATGATCTATTTTTGTGGCACTTTGTTATAGCAGCCCTAGGAGAAACAGAAGCACCAGGGTCTAGAGATACTGCTCCCAACCCCAAGATTTGAAGAGGAGGCCAGAGGACACTGAGGCAACACAGAGCTGGAGGTATGAGGAGCCCAAGACCCAGAGCCTGTGGGTGGAAAGGCTCCCTGAAGCTAGGGGAGTTGGGTGGATGCACTGCTCCCACAGCCTTCCGCAGCACGGAGCACAGACCCTGGTCATGGCTGCTGCCACCAGCATCAGGGGAATCATGCTTTTGCACCAGTTTCACACGTGATTCAATAGATTTTTCATGTAGATCCTCCAACTGTCATGTCTTTCTCCATCAGTGCTTGCTTTGTGTCTTGCAGAGGAACATGGTTAGAAACTTGAGAACTGAATACTTTCCCCAGGACGGAGGCAACTTCAAGTCTCCCTGTAAGCACTTTCAGGAGAATGATCAGTTGGCCGAATTTTTTCAGCTGTGAAGGAAAAGCCAGAAGACTATATATCTGTGTTTCACCTGAGCTAAAGGGATGCTATTGATCACATCTTCCTACAGCTAAAACATTCCTCAGAAGTCTTAAGTTTATCATAATGGTAGGGCAGTGAGCAATGGATTGGCAACTGTGAGGATGATGGGTGGTTGGCTGGTCTCTGGAGGCTGGGGTGAGTTTTCCTTGGGGAGGACAGAAGCCTCTTTGCATTTGAGTTCTTGCCTACCAAGGCTAGAGAGAGAGATAAGTTCTTCGACTGGAACAGGCAAGGCAGAAATGAAATGCTTAAGCACTCAGAGGGCATTGGGAAAGCCGGTAAAACCTTAGTGACTATGTATGTGATACCCTGATTATCTACCAGA
>PVJA010002341.1:65000-108501 GCA_004027025.1 Myocastor coypus
TAACTAGTCTGAGGAGGGAGCACTCCAAGGCCTTAGGGACTCTGTCTTGAATCTCATGTCACTCATCACAGAAGTGTGCGAGGCAAAATATCTGACATATTTGGCTACGAAATGAATGAATATATACAGAAGTCCTTTATTATCTTTAAGTGATGTATTATCATGCATATATTTGCCCTTGGCTCTTCTCCTAATCTCTGTTCCTTCTTCTCAGGGCACACTGCCGCGGTGTGGGGTAGCCCCAGAGCCCTTTCTTCCAATGTGAGTGTATTCCTTCCCCTATAGATAGGTCAGTGGAGAACTTGGCTCTCAGTAGTAGAATGTATGTCAGCTCTTCTTGTTGCCCATTTCTTTTAATCTTTTAATACATCAGAAAGACTTCCTTCCTCTACTGAATCTGGCTCTGCTGCTCACAGAAACACAGAGCCAAGTAGAATCTAGAGCCAATTCGAACCCCCAAAAATCCAGATCCACATGAAGACTCAGGAGCCTAATGTAATTTGGTGATTTATAAGTTGGTGGCAGAGACAGATGCTTAGGAAGTTCTTTGAGGATGCAAATGGAGGTGAAATGGCTTCTTGGAAGATGCCAGAAACTATTTATCAGCATCTGTTGGTCCCCGACAACCGTGTACAGCCCCTGCCACATCCTATGTCACACCTTGGAAGCCATTTATGAGTGCCGCGTGTCACCTCCTGTGCATGCCAGCAATGAGGAAAGGCTGCTCCCTAGTGAGTGCAGGCCATTTAGGGCTGAATTTCCAGTTGGCTTTAGCATCCTGGAGAGAAATATGGGAGGTAGGACTTCTTGCTCTTTTGGGAGGTTGTGTGCTATTCCCTCCAACGTATGATAAACCTGTGAGGGGTTCTGACTGGCCAGGAGTCAGAGTCAATTCAAATTTTCCACTCTTTTCAGTTCACGTCTCCTTCAGTTGCTTTGGTCTGGCATAATGCTCCTATGTGGACTTTGAACTAGGACTTGAGGTGAAATCTCCTTTGACTTAGGCATTCATGGCAAAATATATTATTCTGCATTCTGTTTCCTATCATGTGAAAGTATCAGTGTCTCCCATTAATCTCCATCTCAAGGCGACATATAGTAGAGGTGATGAAATAGACACGCATGACCTTACATGTAAGCCTTATCAATGGGTCATATCTGCCTCCAACATAATAGAAACTAACTTGGCAGTGCTTATATCCACGATAGGACAGGCAACATCTATGCTTCAGTGTTTTCAGTCTGTGTACAAAGAAGTAGAAGCATTTCTCTGCCCCTTTTCCTTTCTCTCACCAAATGTAAGAAATCAGGCTGAGCAGAGACTACAAGCATTTCGGCTGCCCAGGCCCACTGGGAAGGAACAGCGTGTTGTTCTCCAGGGCCTCATGCTACTAATGAATCTGCAGGAAGGTGGTGGGAGATGAGTTTAGAGGCCAAGGAGACTGCGTACAGCAGGAAAGATGCATGAGTGACACAGACGTGGCAGTAAGGGAGGACAGGGCACGCTTACCGAATTTTCCAGCTGGTTTTCTACAGAAAGTTAGGAGAGCAGAGCAGGTGAATGGGGCCAAGGAAGCTGTCCCTATTGGTCAACACATTGTTGGCAATGTAGGGTTTCCTGTTCCTTACCAATTACATTCTGCCTGAGAAATCACTACTGGTTTTTACCCCCACTGATATTTTATCTAAGTGCTTCTTCAATCCATTTGTTTTGTGACTGTAAGGGAAAAAAATCTTTAGAAAAGTTCAATAACTTCATAAATTTCCATCTATAGAGAAAGCAATCTATGAAAGCCTTCCAAACTGTGCTTGTGAAATATTTCTCTGCTTTGGTACTTATCCACTCCACTCTGGGTTCTCAGAAATGCATCGCCAGCAATTGTTTCCTGGATTTGGACATTCTCCACTCTTTCTGCTAGAAAAAAAAATCCTGTTCGTGTTTTCATTATACACATACAATTCTTTGTATTACATTGGATATAAATGGTTTTGAAGGCAGAGTGTCACTCCAGTGGATTGTAGGTGACGCTGGAAACCGGCACAGAATCTCTTGTAAAGCAGTTTGAAATGCTCATTGGTACTCTAAACAATTACACTTCTTAACATTTATGCTAAAGAAATAATCTAAGAAAGTAGAAAATACATGTTAGCTAAAATATTCACTTTGGTGTTATATATATGTGTGTGTTTAGTTTTTAAAACTGTAAATACCTTACATGTTCAACAGATAAAGAATGTTTGTATAAATTGGTAAATCCATTTAAGAAAAAGTTACGTAGTAATAAAATCTTACTTATGAAGGTAACCATATAAAAGCATTGAAAACAGGTGACAATTTAAATAACAGTCAATTACAGATACTTCATGTGACTATGTGAAAAAATATATATCATAAAAAAGATGAGAAGAAGCCATATGCTTTGTTAGTAGTAATTGGGCTTGGATGCTTGAATATTGAATGATTTCTACCTTTTCATCTACTTATGTTTTATTTTCCCATAACCTCTGCTAAAGAGCATGCATATTCATTTGAAGACATGCAAATAAAAACCTCAGAGGGCACCCATGTGTTTCTTAGTGTGCTGAAGAATTTTTAGTCTCACAGGAGTCAGAAATTTTTTAGCCTCCACTTAGATGGGCAATTGTGTTTACATAAGAAAATGGTGGAATATTATGGAAAAAACACTGGATTGTGGTTACTGAAATTAGTCAGAATCTTAAGTTTGTAACGAATGGTGTGACATTAGATAAGTTGTCGTTCACTTCTGGTCATCTGGGTTGTTTTAGAGAACGAAGGAATTGCTCTAGAATTCTCAACAGTTCCCATGAGCACCCTCAGACACGTTGAGTTTTGGGAGTACAACCACAACAGAACCTAATCAGATGGATCTTATGCAAAGCCAGTGATTTGGGTACTATTGGCTGTTAAGCATGCCATTCTTTGCACAGCAGTCTCACATTGTCATATGGTGACAAATTTTTCATGGCAATATTATACAAAACAGCATTCATGCATTGAACAAATATTTCTTGTACATGGTTCTCAGGGATGGGCATACCAGATGGGCCCACTCTGTATGCTCACAGTTGTTCCTAGCCATCTACATCTACAACTGAGGGTCAATCCTGACTTTGCCTATGGAGGTAACATCCACATTAGTGAAGCAACAAGAGTACACTAAGTCAGAATCTACCACCCTATGCTGAGTAGCGTATGTAAATTCAGACACTGTAGGATTCCAACTAGGACATAGCTGCATAGGCTGAGGCAAAACAAATTTTGCTTCACTCAAAATAGAGGAAGCAGAAGGCCTGTGATAACACGTTCAAATCAGAGTAGGATTTTCAATCGGAATAGGATAAAGTAAGAGAACATTCATCCGTATCAAATACTGATGCTTCTGAATCATGCCATATACTTCTATTCTACAATTATGCATTACTATTCTTGTTTTACAAATGTGGAATCCGAAGAACAAGGGTATAGTTTCTAGAAACAGAAATAAAACTGGATGTGTCTTCTCCACAGCCCATGGTTCAGTTCAGGTTTATCTTTTAGACTGTGATCAATGGACATCACGAGCCACTGTGTAGACGGAGGGTGCAGGCAACATGCTCTCGCCCAAATAAAAAAGGAACTGTTCTCATACTACAGATTCCATCAGCCTCTCAATCCTACGAACACCAGACTTCCAGTCTCCCACCCTGACTCAAAAATATGTTTTATGTTGTCTTTCATAGAGGACTCATGTCTTATTGATCTCAGTCTGCATGCAGGCTCTGCAGCATACAGACTCAGATGAGAAAGGAAGAAATCAATTTGGATCCCAGGATGCAGTGCTGTTGGCAGGTTTACTGCATTATCTTTCTGTTGCTTTCTCTTTCAGACTGTGAAAGGGTCCTCCTCTGTCCTTGCTCTGAACAGCGGCCATCTAGCCATAGCAGTATTTTCTGGGGCTGGCAGCTCTGTAGTCCTACAAGCACAGCAGCTGCAGTTCTCCCTTAGATCAGCTGGCTTAGAGGGCTCCTGGTTTCCTGGATCGAGTGCAGTCATGGCATAGAGCAGGGATAGTACCTGATGTCGATGAACTTTGTTCTGTGAAAATCAGGTTGTCTTCTGGTTTAAAAGATTCCTCCAAATGCCACAGTGCCCACACCCAGGGGCTCCTGCCATCATCAAAGGGACTGCTTCTGCTCCACGTAGTGCTCCTCCCCATACTCTGCATCACATGGAGCCACAAACCAAGGCTTCCGCCTTCCAGAATCCCATGTGCAATAATGAGAATGTACTCTGAGGCATGGATGGATCTGGGAAAAGTAGAGTGGAATTCATGGGAAATTTCTAGAAGGTAGAAAATGGATAAATCAGTGAGGGACAGAAAAGTTAAGAGACTAGATGAGATGAATTTGCGTTTAGTAAGTGGATAGTTATTGAGGGAGGGGAAGTACATGAACACCTAGATTTCTTCTCTTAACAATTCAGGGTTTTCATCTACAGATACTTCAAATCCAGCTTGAATACTGACTACTAATTATATACTCACTAGAGACACATTTTATTGTAGCATATATATATGATACACAATAGGTACACTCATCCGGGGAGTGGCTCTGTGGGCATATTGTATTGTGTCTGCCTTTACTTTTTCTGTCCTCACCTTTCCAGCTCTCCCTTTCCCAGACCCCCTTTCCATCTCCACAAAGTCTATCTTCCTATTTCTTGCAATCTAACATTTTGCCCTTTATGTAATTTATGTTTCTCATAAAAGAAACTTCATCTTCTATTCCACTTAGCCTTATGGTCTCAAGATTCATCCTTTCTTGAATGTGAATATTTAGTGCTTTATTGAGCATCTCTTTCATGAGGCACTTGTTTTGCAACACGGGGACTTACATAAGTAAGACACACACCCTGGTCTGAGGAGACATGCTAGGTCAGAAGAGGAAGCCATTCACAGTGCTATAGTCACTGGTAATTGAGACTAAGTTCTACAATTACTGAACATATAAAGTACAAATGAGAATACAAATGAATGACAATTTCTGTGGAAGATGAGGTGAGTGAGTGAAAAGTGTGGAGAAAGGTTCACATTTGAACTTGAAAGAGGCATATCCACTCACAAGTGTGAGAAACATCCCCAGCAGAAGAGCCTGACCAAGAAACAGAGCATGAGAAATGACTTGGTCAGATTAGACACCAAGAAAAACCTTGCGGAGACAGGAGTCAGGGAAGTTATAAGACATCGACTAGACATGAGGCTGGAGATGGAAAAAAGAACACAGTCAAGTCTCACCATGAAGGAAAGGGGCAGGGCTATAGAGACAATGAGAGCTTTTGAGACTTTGGGCCAGGTCAGACACTGAGGATGGAAAACACTAAAAATACTAAACTCGTATTTAGGCAATTAAGCAGCCATCTTTAAAGCTTAGCTAGGGCCACTGGTTTGGTGCTTGTTTGTTGTCCTCTTCTTTCTGAACTGGCTGGCTTATCCACTCCTCACTGCTGGGAGTGTTGGCTGCTAAGTCTTCACAACGATCTCTTCCCTGGAAGCCCTGTTTGTTTCTGAACAAGAGCAGGCTCACCCAGGAGACTGTACAAATCATTCTCATGGAATCTCATAGTCAACGTGATCTAGGAGTTTCCTTTTGAATAAATAGTAGCTGGAGATACAGAGAACAGGGTTGAAAAGGATCAGAGGACAAGCGAGTTGAATATAGATGGGACAGATGGATATCTGGGTTTACAGTCTGGAACAGCGTAGTGGGTGTTACCCCCAAGATGAGTAGACGACATTTGTGTCAGTTTTGGGTTGCTATAGAAAGACCCTACAGGTGGTGAATCTATAGGAAAAGAATCCCAGTTAGCACACAGTTTTGAAGGTCCAGAGTCTAAGCCTGGGTGGACGTACTGGAACAGTCCCTGGTGAGGGTCCTCATAGCAGGATTACAACATGGTGGAAGCAGGCATGGTAGGAAGAGGCCAAGTGACAATTCAGAATTGAGAAAGGGATTCTGGGGCCAGGCTCATTCTCTTTATGACAATTTACTCTCACAAAAACCAAATAGGAAGTGGTACCCCAATGACCTAACTAGCTCCCATTAGGCCCTGCTTCTTAAAGACTCATCAATTCTCATATCGTTTCACAGGGCTGAATCATTAGGTGTATGAACTTTGGGGTAAGTCACACTCAAACCATGCTGAGACTGAAACTATGAAGGTGCCTAGGAAGAAGGTACAGGACAAGAAAACAAATTGCACGCTGAGCTCTAAGGATTGGGAATGTTGTGCATTGAGCAGAAATGTAGCAGGCTACAAAGGAGGCTTGCTTATTTCCTGAACTACCCCCCTGTGAAGTTGCATGTACACATCCTGCTATTATTCTCCTGGAATGGAGGTTTTCAACTTGTGACTCCCCCCCCCCCCGTATGTGTGTGTAGGTATAAAGTGAAAAACATTTCATGAAATAAAATTTACTTCTTTTGTCAATTAATTACAAATGCTGCCCTCTAATATTATCTATTCTGAGAAAAATGCTGATGTGTGATCTACTAAACTGATTTTGTTTAGACTCTGGTTGGTCATGACATGCACTTAAGAACATTTCAAATGGTAACCTGTGCACTGAAAAATAATAAATTTTGTCTTTTCTCCCAAAAGAGAAAAGTTAATAATATAAGAAGCTTGCGTGTCTTAACTCTTACCTGAAAAATGAGCAGATTTTGTTTTCTTTTTCTATTTCTTAATTTTGTTATTCTAATATATTGTTTTTAGATTACTTTTGTGGTCTATATTTCTTTCTTTCTTTCTTTTTTTCAGGACTGGGGTTCAAACTCATGACCTTGCACTTGCCAGGCAGACACTTGTGCCACGGAGCTATCTCCCCAGCCCCATATTTCTATATTTCATGAACTGTTAAAATTATCTTTGATGGTTTCAGTCAATGTAATATATTAACTACAAACCCAGTTTCATAATATATGTATGTTTATATTTATGTATGACAAAGACCAGCAATCTCTGTATTAAATATTAATCATTCTGGAGTATTTGTATGTCGAGTCTTTTCCTTTGTAATTTTCTATAATTTTTATTTTTAAAGAAGGAACCATTATTTTAATTTTTATCGGTCATAAAATTATAAAATAAAAGAACTTGAAAACAATAAAATTACCTGGTAATACTGATAATATATAGTTTTATTTTCATGTAGTTACATAGTTTTTTAATGATCACAGATCTATTTGGTTATATCTTTGACATATTTAAATTTATCTAGAAACCAGACTATATTTTCTGAGGTTTAATGGCTTAATTTTTAACTATTGTCATTTACCCAAGCTCCATGTTTGTCAGCATGATGAACATCCAGTCTCCAGCAGCATAGGCAGGGACTTGCAGGAAGACCTTGGCCAAAGCCTGAAGTAGTGTTTCCCACAGGTAACCTCCAGGCAACCTGCAAACCCCAGGCTTGGCCCTAGACTGTGGAGGAAAAATTCTGTCTTTCAAAGATGTGGAGTATAGCAGCCGCATCTTCCACAGTTCTTTTTACCTTTAACCATGACTCCCCAGTCCAGTGCTTGTTCATGCTGGGCATTGAAACTCACCTCCTCAGAGAGAAAACACAGATGGCATTAACTTGCAGATGAGAAGACCTGCGCTGAAGCCATACTTTGGCCACGGCTGTCTATACTCATAGGGAGAACTGCAGCCCTCTCAGATGATAATTTTCTAACTAAAAAAAATGAGGGACTTGGATCCAATATGTTAGAATCTTTCACTTCTAAAGAATTGTTTCTCAGTTCTCTGCTTTTTCCTAAAACGGAAGTCGTACCTCTGCTTTGCCTATTTATAACAAATCCATGAAGTCACGAAGCTCAGGTGAATGAGTGTTCACTAAAAGTATTGTTGCAGGATTACTATCACTCTGCTGTTCTTTGAAAATTTTGTTTTCTTTTCAGATTTCAGAAAGAAAATCAGTGTATATTTTTGGGTCACTGTATTGTCAGTCTTTCCTTTTGCAATTCAAATGATCTTTTCAAAGTGGAGGATCACATTTCCCTCTGTTTCTCCGTGGCAGAGAACAGGCAAGAGTTCATGAGCTCCAATTCCTTTTCACCTAAGTACACAGCTAGAATCCTATGTCCCAGTTCTCCCTGCCACTAGATGTGGCTGTATGACTGAATTCCAGCTAATGGGCTGTGGTGATGAAATGCCTGGACCCCTAAAATGTATTCTCTGCCCTCCTTTTTGCCAGATGACTGATAATATCCTAAATGGCCTTAAATGCTTCAGGCCCTGATTGTGCTGGCCTTGGTCTGGACATCAGTTTAACAAAAACAAACAAACAAACAAACAACAAAAATTGCCTCAAATTTCTAAAAGCTTTGGATTTGCTTGTGCTGTCAATTAGTTTCATCTTGACCAGTGTACTTGTCATTGTCAACAGGCACAGGGAATATTTCCATTTATCTGCATAATGAAAGAATATCTTTCCTTGTTATATAGTGATCAAACAAAACACTGCTCAAAGATAAGATACATTTTTATTCAATTGCTGGCAGTTGTCACTGGTGCAAATCTTCCAGTTTGAAGGTGAATTCCCTACAAAAGCCTTCCTGATCTCTCTATTTAAAGTATTCTACATCTCCCTCTACAAGTACACCCTTCCTATTATTACAAATACTATTTTCATAGAATTCATTCTATTTTTAAAATTTTTGTATTATACTTTCATTTTGAAGAATAAAAACAAGAGCAAGAAAAACAAAAGCAAAGGCAGAAACAGGGTAACATGTAATAATACATATGTTACATATTATCAAAACAAGAATAGCTGATTAACAGTGATTGATGTTATCTATATTTTTCTATTTTTGAAAAAAGAATATATCATACCATGTCTTAAAACTGCACTGTAAGTCGAAGATACAATATGAATTGCAAAACAGAAATGTTAATTAAATAATATTCTGAAAATTAATTGAATATTAATTAGTTAAAAATTAAATCAAATATTTCAAAACAATATTTCAAAGTTCAAATCAAATCATAATTCCAACTTACAGACCAGAATGTTGTGTATCATATGTATGAATCTGTAATCAATTCAGAGTACTTACATAATATTTGAATAGGTTAATAGGTACACAATTATCAACTAAGGAAAAGTTTCCATGGTAGTAAACAATTACTAAGAATAAAACATAATACAAATACTAGAATGGTGAATGTATGACCAGAACTTCTCCAGTTTGGGGAAGGATATCACACAAAGTTCTAGTATGTTGTGGTCGTGGAAAGTGTCTATGAGCATACTGGTGGTCAGATGTCATTTGTGGGACTGAGCTACTGCTATTTCCTTGATATCCATCCTGCAGACCCGGACGGAATCATGACTCATAGGGTGCAGGAGAACTCCATTTGTAGAATACGCTGATGGACATATTCTGCTTCTGTATACAAAAGAATAGTTGAAAGACTGCTTTTGTATACCTCTTTTTCTCCTGTGTTTAATTGTTTGCCCTATTT
Organism: Myocastor coypus; assembly: GCA_004027025.1. Classification (NCBI taxonomy): domain Eukaryota; kingdom Metazoa; phylum Chordata; class Mammalia; order Rodentia; family Myocastoridae; genus Myocastor; species Myocastor coypus. The sequence goes on from PVJA010002341.1 coordinate 74,530, forward strand.
GGTGAGTTATTTCCATTCTCATTCATGGGGTCATTTTGATCCCTATCTAGAATATCTTTTAGTAAACTGCACAGGGTTAGCTTTGTCATCATGAAATTCTTTAGTTGTTCTTTGTCATGAAAATATTTCACTTCTCCATCAAACATGAAAGAGACTTTTGCAGGGAATAGCACACTGGGCTGGAGTTTATTTTCATGGAGTACTTGAAGTACTTTACTCCATGCTCTTTTTGACCTGATGGTTTGTGAAGATAAATCTGCCATTATTCTGATGGGTTTGAGATCTATTTCTTTTCTCTAGTAGCTTTTAGGATACTGTTCCTGTGCTGAATTTCTGAGATATTGATTATTATATGTCTGGGCATGGCTTTAATTGGGTTGATGTTATTTGGAGCTCTATATGCTTCAGTTATTGTATATCAAATTGTTTCCCCATGTTTGGGAATTTTTCTGCTATTACTTCTGCCCATATTCTTTTTATATCATTTGTACAGACTCCTTTCTCATTGATGCCTACTAGTCTTATGTTGTTCATCTTTGGATTGTCTTACAGATATTGAATTATTTTTTTCCTGCATCCCACTTGTTTTTAAGAGATCTTTTCTTACCTCTTCACTAGCTGCAATGGTGTCTTTAAGGTCCAAAAGTTTATTTTCACTTTCACTGAAACAATTTTGCCAGCTTGTGATTGAGGTTTTAGTTCCTGTACAGCACTTTGAATCTGATTCATACATTCTATTATTTTCCTATATTGCTCACTCAAGGATTCCATCATTTTTCTATTCTCCTCTTTTTTTTTTTATCAGTATCTTCTTTAGAAGCACTTAGTACTTCTTTCATTATAGCTATCATTTCATATTTTACTTCAAAAATTATTTCTGATCTGATTTCCTCTATACCTTTCTGCAGTTGTCTCTTTACTTAAGATGCTACCATCTCAGAGATTTCAGGTATGTGATTTCCAATTTCTTTTATGCTATTGTCTCCTGTATTTGTTCTGGGTGGGCTCGGGGCCTGAGAGTGCATTTTGCTCCTTCTTTTTGTCATTCGGTATAGTCCTGCCTTCTGAGTTTTGGTGTAGGGTTTTGGTAGATTTCTTACCTTTGCACCAGGTCTTGATCTGCCAAGTTCAAAGTCCAGGTGGGTGTGGCTTAGTTCAGGCTACTGTGCTCCACTTCTTCCTGCTGCAGCTCTTGGGGATGAGCTTGATTTACCACTCTGGTAAGATGTTCTGCTTCTGGATCAGCCGAATGGTTCTTGTCCTTAGTTTTCTTTCAGGGAGTTCTGCTGCAGGGTTCCACACCAGGCCTGTCTGATGGTTAAAGTTCCACTCACATGCCAGGCCTGGTGTTATGGTTTATGTCTAGTTGTCCCCCCAAAGCTTCATGTAGTCATTGGGTGGGGAGAATTGACTCATGAGTCACTGGGATTATGTGTTTTAGTACTGATGAGATTATCGATCTGAGTAGGGCTAGGACTATGGGTGTGGTCTAGGGCAGATATCCTAAGGCAGAGCCTGATAGGAATAGAAAGAGACACAGAGACAGACTAGAGCTGTTGCTCTCTGCTGCCCTGTTTGGTTGGCTGCTTCTGCCACCATTTTGTTGCTGTTCCGCCACCATGAACTGGATGCTCTCTGTCCTGTTCCACTCAGCCTTGGGCTAACTGAATACGGACTGAAATTTCCAGTAACTGTGAGCTAATAAACCTTTCCTTCCTTCATCTTGAGTGTTGAGTATTTGTCCCAGCAACAAGTAAAAAGTAACTAAGACACCTGGTTTCTGGGTCCAGTGAGTTTCTGGCAGGCCCCGGGCAGTCCCACTCACATACTTGGCCTGCTTGCTGGGTTGAGAGAGTTTCCACCGGGCCCCGGGTGGTTTCACTCTATTCACATGCCAGGCCTGGCTGCTGAGTCAAATCTGTTATCTATTTTTATTGTCAAATCTGTTGCTCAGATTAACAGATAGAGTATAGCAAGATGGGACATATGATTGAATATTGCCACATACTTTCAAGAAATCTTAAATTTTTGTTCTTGACTTTCATTTCCTGTTACCTTTTAAAAATACTTTATGGAGATTATAGTAATAATTGATATGACAATAGAAATGGAACACATTTAGAAGATCGGGATGACAGGTATTTCAAGCGTGGTTTCAATATTACACACTGCTCTCCTCAATGTAGTTGCATAGTTCACAGATATCAACATAGGGAGTTAGTCAGGATGAAAATTCTACCCATTAACTGCTATTTTCAAACACTTGATGAAAATTCTTAGAACTATTGCCTCGTCCAACTCGTACATATATATGTATGGCTTTGTCCCTACCTTATTTTCTAACTTTTCTCCTTTCTCTCTCTTTGTTCTTTAATCCTTAAGTTTCTGTTCCTTTCCATTTAACTGTGTCTGTTATACTTTCACTTTCAGGAATATGTTACTGTTATTATGTTTTTTTCAGTACTGGAGATTGAACTCAAATCCTTTACATCAGGTTTTAAACCCAGGGCCAGGCAGGATGGCTCAGTGGTCTGAAGAGCCTGCAGGTGGCTGCAGGGACTGCGGTTTGATCCCTGGCACCACATGCTGCGCCAGCCCTGCCCTTAGAGCAGGCTGAGCCAGCCATAAAAAAAAAAAATAAATAAACAAACAAAAGTTCTGAAACAAGAAAAATAAATAAATAAATTAATTAATTAATTTTAAAAAAGTTTTAAACCCAGCTCATTTTTCTTTTTATTTTGAAGCAGAACCTTCATAAATAGCTAAAGTTCCCAAGCTGGGCTGGGACTTTGGATCCTCCTTTGTCAGCATTTCAGAGTGCTAGGATTATACGAGTTCATGCCACTCTCAGGTAATATATTCTTTTGCTTTTTTGGGACAGAGTGTTGCTATATAGTTCAGGCTGGCCTGCCTTTGCTATGCAGCCCAGGCTGGCCTTGAACTCACAGAGATCCCCCTGCCTCTGCTTTCTATCTTTACAAGCATGTGCCATCACATCCAACTCAATATATTCTTTTGTTTTATTTTGCTTTTGTTTGTTTTTGAGACAGGGTCTTACTATATAGTTCAGGCTGGCCTTGAGCTGGAGGTGCTTCTCCTTCCTCGGCCTCCCAAGTCCTGACATTACAGCCATTCATGGCTTCTATTTTTGAATGGCTTGCTTGTTACTTGTCCCTCCCATGAGAATGAAGATGAAAACTCCATGATGGAATTCTTCTCTGACATGGTCACTGATACATTCTCATAGCCTGGAACCATGCCTGTCAGATTCACCATTTAGCTGCTTTAATGTCTTTCTAGTAATTACCAACCTTCTGCCATATTAAGTGCCACATATAACCTCTTGGCTATCAATAATGCTGCCTTGACCTGTTGCCTAGAGGTGTGCTCAAAATCCATGTCAGATCAATTTATGACTGTGCCTGTGAAACTGAACTTCTTTAAATTAGAAGACTAGAGTTTGCCAATAATGGATGTGAGAGTGAAGGAGAGGATAAAAAATGCTTGAGAAAAGAGTTCTGCAGGTGTGGGAGCGCCCATGCGTGTATATTTATGTATACATGTATGAGAGGGAGAAAAAGACAAAGCATCTATTTTCCTAACTGGGAGCTTTCTCAGGAAGTGATCAAGACCTTTCTCGTCTCTCCATTCAATGTTGTCTACAAAGTAATCTCCCATTGTTACAAATAATATTTTTATAAAATCCATTATTTTCCAGAATGTATTATTATTATTATTATTATTATTATTATTATTATTATTATATTCTGGGGATTGAACTCAGACCCTTTGCATTGAGTTATATCATCAGGATTTTAAATGCTCTTTGCAAATGAAATGATATTTTTCATTATAGATTTATATGACCTATTTTATAGTACATATTAATACTGGACCTAAACTCCATCTAAATTTGGCTCCTAATTTCCTTAATAAACCACTTCTTTAAAAAAAAGCAGATGCTCTTTCATTTTTGTAAAGCTAGACTTCTAGGAGTTCCTGCCATTTTTTTCTCACTTAATGAAGCCCATTTTGATGAAAAATGTGGTGAGCTCTGATGATATTATTTTATGACTCTGTTATTTCTGCAGAAGTTCTTCATCTGAATGGTCTTGTGCAGGCCTGGCCTCAGCCTTGAAACAATCCTCCAAGTGCAGATGAGCTCTCCGTGGTGCTGAATGATCAATGGGCTACGTATGAGTCTCTGGATGTTCTGGGTGCCAATGTGAGCTATACACTCCTACCTAAGTTGCAGAAAACCAATTCTCTTCCTGTTATCCAGCTGAAAGATGTGTTAATTTGAAGAATGAGATTTAAGACCCAGACTTGCTGACACTTGTAATTTTTATAGTTCTGACTCAGGGTATTTTGCTACCCAAGTAACACAACTAGGCTCTTAAATTCTAATAGAACAATACAAAACAAAATTGACATGTTTTCTAGAAAAACTTAAGTTGCTGCAAAAACATGTTTGCACATGTATTTATCTTCAGCTGTATCTGGATGATATACTGAAAATTGTAACTCTAAGATCACGCTCCATCTTTTTATTCAGATCAAATTCCACATGTTCTCACCCTACAAAAGAAGTACATGTGAAGTCTGGAATCCCATTAAATGTCTGTTGTTCATTGCCTGACACTGATCTATGAACAAAAATGGAGAAGAAGATAACATAAGGGATGAAAGAGAAGTGGCATAGGGGCCAGAACAAATTTCAGAATATTGTACAGCCTTCTCATAATTAAAGGCTCTATTAATAATAAGCTATGTATAGAAAGCCTTACCACTTTGTTGGCTGTTTTGCTGGTTGAGGGTTCTGAAAGTGTGTGTGTGTGTCTGTGTGTGCACATGCATGTGTGTTGTCTGTGTATTTGCGTACTCACAATTTCTATACTAGAAAGTGTGAGAGCAGCAACCAAATTATTGGCATCAACTGGGAAATGGTATTTTTTAAAAACATCAATGATAAATTTAATCATAATTGAAGCATAAATTCTTATATGCTAATGTTTGTGTGTCAAGGAGGTGGTTTTACCAACTCTGTGTTACTGGGAGAAACTTTGGTGAAACGGTGGTGGTCCAGACTCATGAACAAAGTGAAAGAGGATGTTGACAAGTGACAGCAGTTTGTGGAACAGAACCTGGTGACTTCTTGCAAGCCAGAATGCTGTTCTATTTCTAGAAACACATGAATTGGACAATAGCACCATGTGGAAGGGACTTGAAAGCAGGGAGAATATTCTGGGGTAATGGATAAAGGAGAATATACATTATTTTGTTTCTCATTTTAAAAAATACATGGCAATGGAAGATTGGGCAAGTGCCTTACTGTCCAGAGTAGGGCTAAAATAAAAGGTATCATTAGCAAGTACAGTCTTTTAAGTTACCATGATGTAACAGTTACCCTATAGCTCAAGTGTCTCACAATCCATAGTGCAATCTTGAGAAATTGGTGGTCCTTCCTTATTTTACACAGACATAAACTGATTCTTATAAGAAGGAAGCAACATCCCAAAGGCCATTCCTCTAGTAACTATGAATCTGAAACTGAGAGAAAAATATTCTGATTTCAAAACCAGTGCTCCCTTCATTATATTAAGCTCATTGCTATTAACTAAAGTAAAATTTGACTTTATATAAATTCCCCAAGGTTCTCTCAAGATAAGGACACAGCAAATATTTGAATTATTCCCTCAATACTGAGCACAAAGGTTATTTCAGAAGTTTTAGGGTCCTCTTGTCCCTCTCACCTCAACCCCCACCAAAAACCCAGTAGTGGTATTTAATTTTTTTCACTTAGTTTACTTCTACAATTTGGTAAAGCAAATGTAATATTTATTTAGTAACATTTGTCTGTTAATATTGCAATAATTAATTTATCTAGTTCATGTTTCTCATATATTTCTGCATATTGCAAAATTACTTTCTTTTTTTCTCATTTTTATTTTATTTTATGTCCTTTTACATTGTACATTATACATAAATTATTTAACAACTTAAATGAATATAACAATAAAAATTATGTAAAATAAAACTGAAGAAGAATTCATAGATCAGTTATATAATAGTTTACGTGGTGCCCAAATTGAGAAACTTATATTCTTATAATTAGAATTCTCAGAGTTGGAAAAGCATAGGCAATAAATATTTAAAGATTAGAAATTTCTCAATTTAGCTGGAATTATAGCACATTCTCAAGAAAAACAAAACTTTTGCACAAGAAGTTTGAATAAAATCATACCAAGATATAAAAAAATGAAATTATCCAAAATTGTATAGAAAAAAATCACTAAAGCATATATATATATAAGTGAAATTAGCTATGAAAGAACAAAATTAAATAGCATCTTATTCCATATTAGAAAAAAAGAGAGCAAGTATGTAAGAAACTAGACTAATTAATTCAAAAGACTGAAAGAAAGAAAAGGAACCAAAAAAGACCTGTTACGTATGTGTAAAAGACAAGGAAGGAACAACATAAAGTCAATGGACAATGGACATATATTTTTTAAAGTTTCTAATACTAGGAGTAAATATCATATCATGTCTTATAAGTAGATTGTAAATCAAAGGTACAATCTTAAAACAAAAATTAAGATTAAACAAAATTCAGAAAATTAATTAAATATTAATTAATTAAAATTAAATATTTCAAAAACAGTTCAAATAAGAAAATGTTTTCATGATAGTAAAGAATTACTATGGGGCCCAGGGAGATAGCTCAGTGTCACAAGGGCCTGCCTGGCAGGTACAAAGTCAGGAGTTTGAACCCTGGTCCTGCCCCTGCCCAATTACTATGAATAAAGCATAACATAAATACTGGAATGGCAAATATATGACTAACACCTCTAACAGTTCGGGGATAGGGTATCTCATAAAGTTCTAGTAGATCATGAACATGAACAGTGTCCATGATGCTTACTGGTGGTCAGGTGTCACTTGTGGGACAGAGCTACTGCTATTTCCTTGATATCCACCCTATAAATCCAGACAGAATCATGACCCACAGGGCTCAGGAGAACTCCATTTGTAGAATATGCTGATGGACATATTCTGCTGTTGTATACAAAAGAATAGTTGAAAGACTGCTGTTGTATACCTCTTTCTCTCCTGTGTTTAATTGTTTGTCCTATTTGATGAGTTCTTTCCATTTTCCTTCATGAGGTTGTGGTCATTTTGATCCTTCTCTGGAATATCTTTTAGTAGTCTGTGTAGGGTTGGCTTTGTCATCATAAAATTCTTCCACTGTTCTTTGTCCTAGAAATATTTCACTTCTCCATTAAACCTGAGAGAGAGTTTTATAAGGTATAGCAGCCTGGGTTGGGATTTGTTTTTTTGCAAGATGATATTCAATTTTATTGAACATTTATTATTTGCCAGACAGTAGGGCAAATGCATTATAATTGTGATTTTTAAAATTTATTTATGTATTTATTTATGTATTTATTTATTTATTTATGAAGAACCGGGGATCAAACTCAGGATCTTGCACTTGCCAGGCAGGCACTTGTGCCCCTGAGCTGTCTCCTTGGCCCCTACTGTGATCTTATTTAATCATTATAATAATTGCACAAAATAGACACACTGCTGTCATCATTTTGCAATAAGGATTCTGGCTTAGAAGTTTTAATGTATGGACCAAGGCAAAATTGCTAGAAAAAAAGTAACAGCGGTAATTGCTGGGTACTTGTCATTGAGAATACATTGATACGAAGACACTGAAACCACTCATGCCTGCCTACGACATCCCTGGTTTGCTCTTGCAACTACACTTTCAGTACTGCCCCTTTTACTCTCCCAAGTTTCCTCATTTGAAGGATAAAAGTGTTTGGCAATCCACTGCGCTGCTCAGCATCCTCTGGAGTATCCTCCTTCCCTGCACACTCACAGAATCAGAGGCAGCAGAGTCCACAGTGACCCAAGGGGCCAGTAGCCACTCAGTCCGAGAATCTGAAGTCAGGGTGCGACATCCTTGGAACACCAAGGATGCAGCAGCAGTCCGAGAATGAAGGCCTGGGAACTCCCTGGGTGGCGCTGGTGCAAGCCTGTACTGGGAAGCTGGAGAAATTAGAGCCTCACATCCACAGGCAACGGCAACATCAAAAGACAAATTGGATCCAGTAGGACAGAGCTTTTTATAAATGTAGGCTGACTTTCCCCTTCTTTCGGATTCAGTTCGCCCATGCCGCAAGCCGACTGGAGGATGCTACCCATGCTCAGGGTGGGACTCTCTCCCCGTTTGCTGGCCTGAATCTCTGAAAACACCCCGACAGACACACCACCGCCGTGCTTTCCTAATCTCCTAGGCATTTCTTAATCCACTCACACCGATATGTCATGATGAATAGCCACACCCACTGTGGTGGATTAATTAATGGTCCCTTGGAGTGGGAATGAATGGCTCTACTGAGTCAGCGGGGTTCTGGGTGTGCAAGAGCACCTGAGATTTGTTGCTGGACTGGCATAACAGGAAAGTGGAATGGGAAGGCCGCGTGCTGATTTTCCTCAAACTCTGCTCTTTGGTTGTTTTTCTTTTCTTTCTTTCTTTCTTTTTTTTTTTTTTTTTTTTTTTTTTTTTTTTTTTTTTTTTTTTTTTTTTTTTTTTTTTTTTTTTTTTTTTTTTTTTTTTTTTTTTTTTTTGTAAAGGAGCTTTGGCTGCTGTCTTCCTTCTAGAGAGCTTCAATTCTGTCTTCATCTTGGACTTTATCTCCTGGCTTCCAGTGCAGATGTATCAGCCTTCTGGCATAGATCTCTCATCTATCAGACCCAAACTCTCTAGCTCTCACCATTGGTTCTTGCGCCTTTCTTCTGGAGAGCCCACTGCTGTGGGTTCCAAGCCCCTGACTGGTCCTTCGGCTCTCCAGTGTGTGCAAACGCTCTGCACTCTTGTACGTCTGACTATAGCCTGCCTTGGCTAATTATACCCACCCAGGCAGCAAGTACTCTGCGTCTCTTTGATGAACGAGAAAATAAGGTGCAGCCCATTGGGGGCGCTTCGGGTGCGCTCTTAGGGTACAGTTACTTAGCAAGTTAGGGCTCAGTAACTTGCCAAACTACCCAACAAAAAAGTTTCTGAGCCAGGACTCGAACCAGTCATCCCAATGGTTTCCTTTGTCACTCTCGTGTTCTTACCTCCCTCCGTTCCCTACTTGCCTTCATTTCTCCATCATTTTTGCAAAGCAACCAACTCCCACCCTTGAGTGCTCCTCTTCGATTGGTCCTGCAGGCAGTGCTCACCGTCCTGGTGTCTGGCTCTTCTTCTTCTTCTTCTTCTTCTTCTTCTTCTTCTTCTTCTTCTTCTTCTTCTTCTTCTTCTTCTTCTTCTTCTTCTTCTTCTTCTTCTTCTTCTTCTTCTTCTTCTTCTTCTTCTTCTTCTTCTTCTTCTTCTTCTTTTCCTTCCAGGTGAGTGCACACTTTAAATCTCATTTCTTCAGAACACGCATGCAGCATGGGAGATAATCTAAAACCAAAAGGCATTGTATGAAGCCTAAGTTTTCTAGGCTCTTTACATATATGATTTCACTTAACATTTAAGATTGTCTGTGGGTTATATATCTTTGTTTCTATGAAAATAAGAAATTGAGGCTCACAGAATTTAATTAACTCTCCCAAGATCTTCTAGGTTGTGGGGGCACTGGGTTCAGTCTGGTTTTACGGAAAGCCTGTACTTTTGAATGCTTCCCTTAACAAAATGTTATCCAAGGTCTCATCACAGCACTCAGACCGTGTCTTTCATCTTAATAATAAAATTCCATACAACTTGAGGCGATGTCATCCTTCTAAGGCTGTGAGGATAACTTATTTGCTTTTAAGTTGAGAACTCCAATGCCTCTAACCTGTGATAATTTCAGGCATCATGACAGTCTCAGCGGGGCGGAAGGCCCTTCTTGGTGTGATGATATCCAGCCTGTGAGATAAATGCAAGGAAACTGAAGATACATCTTGATAGCGTTCTAGGGAGGGGCTCTCTCCCCCTCTGCTGTCTCCCTGACTCCCAGCTCAGAGTATTGGGCTGAAAAGCTGCTCACACTGGCTTCAGATGTAAGCCCTGGGCACCACGTATGATGCCACCCAGGACAACTGCTACGCTGATTAGGAGGGGATGGAGAGTCTCCCATTTCATACTCCATTAAAGAAGGATGAAATAAGTCGAGCTTGCAAATGATGACAGTAATGAGCTTCTGGTTATCCCCTCCGCATTTTCCTCCTTTGCTTCCCACGTGCTTCCTTTCTTAGGGCCTCTCTAACCAACCCAAGCACAGAATGGGCTGCAAGACCTGCTTCAGCCACCACCAGGGGCTGTTCTTGCAGAGGACTGGGCAAAGCCTTCTTCCCTGTAAGCCCTGGGGATCGAGTCTGTGGCTGCTCTGATGCAGCCTTTGGGGGGCACAGCTCTGAGTTGCTCTCTGGGTTCCTTAATGAGGCAGCCATGCTGAAGGAGAGATCTGTGTGTGGATTTCTGAGGCATAAAAGATACCAAGTGGGTGGTTTGAGAAGAAAATGAAAGGGTTTTTCTTCGTGCTGTGGCAGCTAATGAAATCAGAAAGAGAAATGGAACTTGCCCAATGTTGAGAGAATAAGGAAAAAACATTTAGATTAATTTTTTTGAAAAAATAAGAGCAGCTCACAGAAATGTCAAAATTTATTTTCATTCAGTTAAACAAAGACAAGGGATAATGTGGTTTCAGTCGTATTTGTTGTCCAAAATCTTAAAGCTGTGTTCAGCCCATCTATAATTTTTATAGTAATTTTGCTATTCAGAGCAGTTATGAGAACTCGCACATCTGCATGTGATGTCAACATGAGCTAAGTGTGGATACAGAAATTCCCTTGCGTGTGGTGTAGAACAGCTCTGGGATGCACCAAGCTATGTCCACATAGACACAAGTGATGCACCCCAAAGATGGCATAGGGCAGTGACCACAGACTCCTGCACACGGGAGCACAGATGCTGACAAATGTGCAGAGGACTTCTTTGGCTCACCTTAGCACAGGTGAGGAAGGAATAATTTCAGAAATTAGGTGACAAGTTATATATCTAGAAAGCCCATGAGGTTCTAGCAATAAAACAATTTACCACTGAACCCCATCTCAAAATGTGAATGGAGGCTATTTGTATGTATTCCTCCTCTTGGCCTTTTTCTTTTCCTTCATTAGGGCTCTGGCCAGGATAATGCATGCTCATCCTCCATTCTCTCCTTTTCTCTGTCTCCTTTGGCTTACCTTTTTTATGCAGGGCAGGAAGTATTTTTAAATTTCTCAACTCCATATAACTTTTTAGGATACGCTTTCTAGAACTCTATTATAAATAAATTTAAAACATCTCCAATCTCTCATAAAATGAAATCAAGCATTGTCCTGGATAATGCCACTGTCCATGTCCTCTCAAGCAGAATATGTTCATCTTCCCAGTGCCTCAGTAACAAAAATGGAAGCATTTTTGACCCAGGCATCTGTCCGTGTGCTACCCACCCTCAGTCCTGCACGCATTCGACTAGGTTTTTCTCCAGAGACGCATGCTTTCTAGCACCATCTCTCTATCTTCTGCCCGCTCCTCAACCCTCTAACCTTTGGGCTTCATTCTTCATATCCTCTAGGATGATGATCCCTGATTAAAAGCTCTGCATGACTTCTGCGCCAACCTGGATAGTTTCCTCACTGGCCAAAGTTGTGATTGACACCTCAAAGCTCCAATCACAATTCTCCCCTATGCCCTGTGCAGTGGGAAGTTCTCACAGTTTCCTGTTTACCCCTTCACTCAGGTTTCGATTTGATTGGCTATCACTTTATCTGGATCTTGGCCCCTGAGCTCTGAGTCTGGCAAGAGTCCCCTTGACCTTCTAAATTGTCCCTCCTTTTTTTCTTCCTATTTGATCGCCCATTTGAACCTGTAGCTTACGCCTTCTGTAATGAGAATGCCTTGTCTTTTGATTGCCCCTCCTCTCTTTTCCCAAGCGCTCCACTTGCCATAGCTTGGGTGTCTCTTTCCTCCTTGGTACAAGAAATGCTTTCTTTCTTTCTTTCTTTCTTTCTTTCTTTCTTTCTTTCTTTCTTTCTTTCTTTCTTGTCTTCCTGTCTTCCTTGCTTTTTTTTTTTTGAAATTTAAAGAAAAAATTATTGAAGATCTGAAAAATAATTCCTAAAAGACTGACTCTTCCAGAAAACTGTAGGCACACAATACATTATGTCTACCATGTTAAAAAGTGTATTAGACACAAATACAAAAACCATGAAATAATTCACCACCCTTCAACAACTTGAGCAAAGGTAAAATGCCTAAAGAACAACATGCATGACTTGTACAGGAAGGGCTCTTTAAGCACCATTAAAAAAAAAAAGAAAACCACAAAACCCAGCACAAATGGATGTGTATGCTCAGTTACATACACTGAACTGGACCTTTGGCACTAGTAACCAGAGCATTTTATCGTATAGCATTAGCATGTATTATAAAGTGTGTAGTGTCAAAGGAATAGAACCACCAGCATTCAAAAGCAGCTTTGTCAACTAGGCAATCGAACACTCCACTATGTCTCTCTGTTGTCTGTCACTGAATACACTGGTAGCAACTTTGAAATAAAAAAAGAAAAAGAAAAAAGGAAATGTAGCCCCTTTTATTTTTTGTTTAAAATGAAACGAAACAAACATCAACTCTGTTATACGCTAACATCTTCAAAGTGCATCATTTGTACAAGAGAAAGACTAGAAATGAAAACATGTCAACAGAGGTCCAAACACCAGTGAGTGTGCCTCATACTGATTTTCCATGGTACTCAGGAGGGGCCCCTTCATGATCACTGGCACTGAACAAAGATGCAGAATTCTTCGCCAGATACTGGAGGAAATCATGAATGTAATTCAGTAATAAAGCAAGGCTTTTATCACCAGAGGCGTATAGGCCAACACTGCTCCAATTCATACAAATAATCTCAGTAGACGCGGTGCTCCACACACCTGGGACATGGGTGCATCAGGGTGATCAGCAAGGATCTCAGCGTACTGTGGTCTCTCAAATTTGTAGAGATCTGAGTGCCCAGCATCACGCTGAAGTATTCTTTCATCCCTGCTACAACTTCATTAACATCATACTCCTTATTATCTGTGTTTCCTTGAAATTTCTTATACTTTATATAGTCCTCTAGAATGGAGTCCACATTTTTCTTGGAAGGAAGATAGAAGTGTTGTTTCTGTCTAGTAATTAGATCCCAGTCATCAACAAGCCATGGCTTTAGCTCTTCGGGGATCTTTACTTTAACTTCAACTCTGTTCATAAGTGTTTCTTCATGTTCAACAGTAGGATCAACCCGGGCCCTCTTCTTCAGCTGAGGCTGAGGTATCTCACTGCTACTGCCACCACCTCCTTTACCAGGACTTATGTTTGTTCTTTTTAGTTTTCACTTCAACATTTTTCTGTTGCAGACTAGATGGCTTCTTTCCCGGAGCAGCCCCTCTCATCTTTCCCTCTACATATTGTTCCTGATTGGCCTTTTGAAGTTCACGCTCTTTCTGCAGATTGGTGTCCACGTACTGGAGCACTGTGCTTTCTGGAACCCACTCATTCCAATTTTTATTCCAACCCCTGTAGTGTCTAAAATACTTTATTTGTTTGTCCTTTCTGGCAACCTTTACACACTTTGCTTCATAAAGAAGAGGGCCATGAAAGCACAGTACTCGTTCATTCTCCTGAAACTTGGGCTTCGGGTCCACTTGGGCGCCATTTATAAGCTATTGGCCGCCTGCTTTTCTCCTTGCTTCTTAATCTACATGTCTCCTAAGAAATCCTGCCTTTCCCCAGGACTATAACTTTCTCTGGAAAGATCTTTCTCTGGAGCGCTAACTCAACATATCAAATAGCTTATTACAATCCAAATAAAAAAATGTCCTACATAACCCACATGAAAAATGGCCCTAAATAGCACAAATAAAACATGCTCAATTTTTTCAATTCCTGAACTGCTCTCTTCAGCACATGTGGTCCTGCTAAAAGGTCTCGCCATCAGTTTAGTCACTCGAGCTTGGAACCTGAGCCTCACCTTTATTTTTTCCTCCTCATTTGATCTAACCAAAGAGTGAGTCATTAAAGTGTGACAATTCTAACTACTCTTTCTTTCATCTGCCTCTACCACAGTAGCTGCCACCCTCACTCTTTGTCTTCTAGGCACTGCGACAGATGTCCAACTCCCTGCAATCACTATGGTGATTACCTGAAGTATAAATTAATTCACATGTTTTCCCTAATGAGTGTTTCTCAAGGCATTATGCAAAGGCAAACTTCAAAACCTGTCTAGTGAGATATTATGTGATTCTTTATGATCTGACCTGAACTTTTGTCTCTTCCACTGCATTTCACAGGCAGTGACACCAAACCCCCTCTTGTTATCCACATATGACGTGGATTTGTATGTTCATGCAGTTTCATCATACCTTGAACCTTCCTGTCATTCAAGGAAGAAATGTCACACATTTCTTCCATGGTCAGCATACATCTTTAACTTCATCTATTAATCTCCATCTGCAGTTACGGTGGATTTACTATATTTCTCTAAATGTGCTACACCTTCGTGCCTGGAACCTGCTGTTTCTTTTACCTGTCCACTCGTATAATTTTTTTTTTTTTTTTTTTTTTTTGTCTTTTTGAGACAGGGTCTCGCTATGCAGTTCAGGCTGGCCTTGAGCTCACTTTTGTAGCCCGGGGTGGTCTCGAACTGGCACTGATCCTCCTGCCTCAGCCTCCCAAGTGCTGGAATTACAGGCGTGCGCCACCACACCCGGCCCCTCGTATAAATTAAATGTTTATTTTATCATTCCTTTATAACCCATAGGTTCCATTTAGTAACAAAACACCTTTAAATTTGCTATCTCAGGAGAGTGGAGATCTTGTCTGGTTCACTGCATCTTAGAAGTTAGCAACTGTCTGGCACATGTTAGGTGCTCGATAAGTATTTGCTGAATTTTGTTAGAATTAAGCTGACTAATAGAGCCTGAACATAACTGATCACATTCTTTTGAGCCATTCTTCAAATTTTATTCTCTCACATCTGCATACTCAGCATACGTGGCATGCATTACGTGGCGTGCGTGGCTCTCACTTAGTGACTGAGGGTCATGGCATATCCTCTAGCTGGGAGTCATGGAACCCAAGTTAGGACTAAAGAGACCCACACTACAGAGCATTGAACCAGAAAACTTTCAAAGACTGAATGAGACATCAGATTGAATTTTAAAAATTCCGTCGGAATCATCAGTCTGAAGGGGTGGCAGTGGAAGAATGGGAACCAGAGACATTGAAACCTATCAAGAAACGAGGTAGCTCAGACAGCCAGGATAGAGCCACGAGTACTATTCCAACATACATGTATGAGTTTTTTAAAGCTGCAAAACAGGTCCAGGCATGTTGCAATTTCATCGTGGGATACTGGTAGTGATTGCTGTTAATTTATCTTTATCTGTCTGTAGATCTCTGCTTTTAACCTTTTAGTCTTGTAACCCAGGAACTATATTTTAATCAGCCTTGTATCTCTGGCCTTGTACATATCCTTAGCAAACATTTCTGGAAGAGACATAGGTGTAGTTGTTCTTATCCACAAGCTGATTTTAGCTTTATTTACAAATTAAGGCTTATTCCCTATGCCTTGATTAGAAAGGCTTATGTAAGAATGGGATGAAACTGACATATTGTTTTGAAATGCAAGCTTTGTGAAATTCAATTTATGAAATACAATCACAACCTCAGTCTATTAGTGGCTTCTAATCAAGAAATAACCTGCTAGTTAAATAAGCCATTAGCTTTGAAAATTGAAACATAAACAGATGAACTTTCTATGTCTGTTTTCCCGCTGTGGCTATTAGCCCAGAAATTAGCCAGAAAAGCATTTGTGCAGTATGCTGGATGACTTGATACAATTTCCAGGGGGAACTGATGCAAAACAGAGGTAACTGCTAAGGCCAGTGGAGCATAGTCACAACTTAAAGGTACAAGGCATAACTACGATGCCTTGCCTGATGGATGGAAGGCACTGGTACCAATGTATCGCTCTTCTACATCGTGCAATTATTTCCGTCAGAAGAGTTCCAGGGCATGGAGGGCAGTGACTGTGGCATTCATTTGTTTATGGGCAATATTAAAGCGGCTATTTGTAGAGAATTTAAAAACAAAAAGAACATTGAGTAAAAGTTGGTCACCTTACCACGTACTGTCAAATGTAACCAATTTCTGGGATAACGTATGCTTCCTTCCATTAATTCTTTTGTTGACCTATATTTTAAACAATTGCTGCAGTTACCATGGAGGAGTATTGATGATGATCATGTGTATGAGTTTCAAATCATTGCATTTTTATGACTTACACTCTAAAAAAAATATCATTGTGTTCCATATGCAAATTAGTTTGTAGAGTTTCCAATAATTGAGTTGGCCCTGGGGACATATGGACTGAATATAAATACCTGGTTATTTTCTGAGTGAATGCGTTAAGAGCTGCAAACCCTTCAGACTTGCCTGGTGCATAGTCAGATAATAGCACATCAATTTTTAAAATTTAAATGGTAGATAAGAAATAAACAATAGTGGCACAGAAATACAATGGGGACCACTTTAATTCCATCATCCTACATGACCTCTTGGGATTTTTGCGGTTATAATTTAAAATAGTAAAGCAGGGTGAGACCTGGGAAATTCAATAATGTTATGTTTGAATTTTTATTCATACATAAAATATATTTATTGTATTTCATTATAACTATTGAAATAATGATATTGCGTAGAGGAGGAGGATGTTAAAGCCCAGAGTACTTTAGGTGTCAAATGTCCCATTTTCCTCTCCTTCCTTTAGCTCCCTCTCCTCGCTTGGTTCCAGAAGTCACGATAAGCCTTGAACACACCTCATCTTGTCCTTCAGGGACAGAACCTGGTTCAACAGCTCTGCTGCTTCTGGCTCTATATCTACCGCCAAAATTATCCTTTCATTATTCCCTACGTTAGCACTATGCACTATGTTTCGGGGTTGGTCTCCTGTGCTTTCCCCATGTGCTTCGTTAGTTCTTCCTTTGTATAAAAATGAATTCACATTTAATAATTAAGGCACTGTGTCCTCTTCCCCCTGCCAGGCAGCACGGGTGTGCAGGGGCTAGGGTGTATGCCCCTAGCAAAGAGGGCAGCAGACCCAAGAGTAATTTTCAGAAAATAATAGACGACCCCTTGAGCAGGCGGTAGTGCCCCCATACCCAGACACACATTTCAAGACTTTGTAGATCTCTCGTCTATTTCCTTGATCGCCTGTGCCCAGGTCTGCCCTATCCCTGGCTCCCTCAACCACCTCACTCAGGAGTCCTCCCAACATCCTTCCCGACCGCCCCACTTGCTGGCTGTCTCTCCGGCTCCTGAACTTCGGCAGTGCTTCCTGTCTGGACGCTCACTTTGGTTTTGTTGCTTGTTCATCTTCTAAAACTTACTTGTGGTGAACCAGACATGAGACATAATTTGCCACTGCATCGTCTCGGAGGGCACATTTTGGTGGCTTAATATGATTTCATTTGCACTGCTTTACAGCCATCATCTCCACCCTTCTCCAGAACTCTCTTCATCTTGAAAAGCCAAAACTCTGCTTCTTAAACACCACCTCCCGATCCTGCCTTCCCCTGCCTCTTGGAAGCCACCATTCTATTGTGTGTGTCTACACACGTGATGACCCTAGATGTCACGTAAGTGCGAGCATGCAGTGCTTGTCTTTTTTGTGACAGCATCACCGCACTTAGCGGGTTGTCCTCAAGTTTCACCTATGACGCGCGTGGCATGAGAGGGAATGTTTCCTCTTTAATGCTGAGTGATATTCCACAACGTCTGCCACATTTTCTTTATCCACTCACCCCCCAGATGACATGTGAGGCTTCCATCTTTTGACTACTGTGAATAGTGCTGCTGTTTACATGGGTGTGAAAATAGATTCAGATCCTGCAGGCTGGCAGGATGGCTCAGAGAGTTCCGTCCCTGGTCCTGTATGACATGCCGGCCCCGCCCTCAGAGGGCCGCTGAGCAGGCAACAGAGTCAGGGCGTGGTAACCCCAGTGCTGGGGAGGCTGGAACAGGAGGATTAGCGTGAGTCCAAGCTTCACAGTGAGATCAGCTGCCAAATACAGAAAATGGAACAACAACAACAACAACAAGATCCTGATTCTAATTCCTTTCTTTTGCATATACATTCTGTCCTGAAACAGATCTGTCAGGATTGTCTGGTAATCCTCTTCATTGCTTCAGGCACTGTTCCACACAATTTTCCATACTGTTCATATTTTCTTACATTTTCCTTAACGGTGTATGGGGACTGCAATTCCTCTGCACACTCATTAAACTTTTAAATGCTTCCTTTTCTTAGTTTATTAGTTCATGTGTGTAGTGTGCGCTTGTGTTCCCTGTGGGAAGTTGGCACACGGACATGACACATGCTATGTTTGCCTGTCTCCTTTCTCAGTGTGCACCCTGCATGCATCCCTGTATCCCTCCTTTTTTAAATTTTGCACATGTGTTGGACCGTAGTCATCATAATGGGTATGAAGCAGCAGCATGTGGTTTTGACTTACATTTTTGTAATGGTTAGAAATATGGAGCATCTTTTTGCATATTTATTGGCTCATTGTAGAAATCCTTGAGGAGATGTCTTTCAATGCTCTTAGTCCACGTTTGAATTAGATTATTTGTGTTTTGCTGTTGAGTTCCACTAATTATTAATTTTGAACAGCAACCCTTATCAGTTATATGATTTGTAAATATTTTCTCCAGTTCAATGGGTTGCATTTTAGTTCTGTTAATAGTGTCCCTTTCTACATCGTAGTTTCAAATTTTGACATAGTTCAGTTTATTTACTTTTCTTTCTCTGTGCCTTTGGTGTCATATTCATTGATTGATTGAATCATTGCGAAGTCCAACATCAAGAAGCTCTTCTACTTTTCTAAGAGTTTCAGGAAAACTTTTTGCTTCTTATTCAGTTAACTCTTCTATGTGGTATGAGGTTTAGTCCAACTTCATTCTATTGTATATGGATGCATGCATTCCCTAACATGGTTTAATGACAAAAGCTGCCCTTTCCCCCATTGCATAGAGTGTCTTGGCAGTCTCTTTGTGAATCTTCGGGTTATGTGGAGGAGTTTGCTTCCGGGAGCCCTGATTTAGCCTAGTGTTCTATACATCTGTGTCCATGTCACTTCTGCTGTTTTGAACAACTTATCTTTGTAGTAAGTTGTAACATCAGGAAGGTAGAGACTTCCAGCTTTACTTTTTAAGATTTTCTGATTATTTAAGATTCTATACAAATGTTTTTATTAATGTTTCCCTTCCTGCAAAAATATTGTTAATATTTTCATACAAAATGCATTGAGTGTGCAGATCTTTGGGGGAAACATTGACACTTTAACTGTAGTAAGTGTTCCAGTCTGTACACAGGGTTATTTATTCATGAGAGTCTCCTTTTATTTTTTCAGCAATGTTTTAGAGTTTTTACAATGTAAGTCTTTCATTCCCTTCATTGGATTTTTTCTCAAGCTTTTTTTTTAAAATTAAATGTTATTGTAATTGGAATTGGTTTCTTAGGGTTTTTCTTCTTTTTTTTGCTTGCTAAAGCATAGAAATGCAACTGACTTTTGTGTGTTGATTTGTCTTATTTTGTGTTTTGTTGAATTTATTTTTTAGTTCTTTTTTTGTTCATTTATTGAGAAAAAGATAAAATAGTAATGAAACAATTTTAAAACAGGTTAGTAGGACAGCTACATTTAATACATTGCATATTGCCTTCATAGTAGTTACTCAGAGAACAAGATGCACACATGATATCTTACCTAAACAATATTAGTACAAGCCTTTCTTTTCAATGAACTAAGAGAAAGTAGCTGTATGTGTTTCCTAACTATCTTGTATATAGGTAGATGATAGATAGACAGACAGACAGACAGACAGACAGACCGACTGATAGACAGATTTGCCTTATGTCACTAACTTTGCACAAGTGTAAATAAAGAACTGGTTTTTTTGTGGGAAAAAAGAAAAAAAATGTCATTTGTTAGTTCTTGAAGAGTTTTCTTTCCTTGTCTCTGTGGATCTTCAGAGTTTTGGGTGTACATTGTTGCCCCATCTATGTATGAAGACACTTTAACTTCTTCCAGTGTGGATATTTTCATTTCATTTTCTTTCCCAATATTGCTATAGTGAAAACATCTTGCACGATGTTGAATAGAAGTACTAAAAGCAAACAACACTGTCTTGTTCCTGATCTTGCAGGAAAAGCTTTTAGTCTTTCTCCATTGAAAATGTTGCTTTCTGTGAGGCTGAATCTTGTAGAGCTCCTTTGTGGCCTTTCTATAAGGTTCACACTTGTCGAGCTCCTTCTAAAGGTACTGTCTGATTTGGGTCCTTTTCACATATGGCCTGTTTAGAGCCCTTAAAAGCTCTACGAGGATTATTATTTAACTTCTTATCAAGTGGGGAAACCCAAGATTCTTATATATCAAATAAATTGCCCAAATTTGCATAACTAATAAATGATAAAACTAAGACATGAACTCCATTGATCTCACAGGTCTACACTGTTTCTAATTTTCCAAGTGCTCCTTATGAACTGGACCTGGCCTCTCTAAACTTACATTTCATTTGTCCTTCTATGGTATCAAGCTGAGTTAGGTCCAAATGCTCAACAGCTCAATAATGCATCCACTGTCAACACAAAAATCCATTTCTAAATGTCTCAAGAGCACTCCTCATCCCTGAGGCGAAGGAAAGTTGGATCACTCACGCAGTTGAACACACTGCTTCATCCTGGCAGCACAGTGCTCCATGGGAGCTCTTGTTGGGGGCCCAAGCATGAGATCCATCATCCAGGTGGAAATTACAGCCCTCTTTCCCTAGCAACCACAGACACTCACAGTTCATTTTTTCCTGAATGGTTCACAGTGTTAGCAGTCTATCTGCTGTTTTCTACTCTTTCTTTGTGCCAGTGTGCACCCCAACCATGAATACCAGTGGCATATTGCCAGAAAAAAACAACTGAAAACTTAGTCTTGCTCCAATGCTGTGTCTTGGTGGAATAGATAAGAAGCATCTTGAGTTCATCTAACTGATTACTTTGTCAAAATAACAAAATAAATATACCTCCTTTGGCAAGATCCTAGTCTGTAGAACAAACATCTTCAGTGGGCCACCTTGGTCCCATTGGTGGCCTAGGAAAGAAAGGACTCTACCCTTGGGATGCCTTCTTTGGGCTCTGACCTTTGCAGAGGAACAGGGTGAGGTCAGAGAGAAACTCTCCCACATTGGAATAACTTTATAGGTCATATTTTCTACAACATCTTGAGTACAAACAATTCTGTTTGTATGCTGTAAGAGCAAATGACTACCATGTGTTGGGCCATTTGTTTTGATTTTGGTTTCAGATGGTCACCATAATAGGGAAGATAAATTTAAAAGTCAAAAGCACTTTCAGAATACAGCTCTGGGTACAATTCTCTGTGGGAATGTCTGTGTGTGTGCCTGCAAGCTTGTCTTATGTATATGTGTCTGCTTTCCAGGACAATATCTCCAGATGTTGATTAAAATTTAAACTCACAGGCAGCAATAACTCTTAGGATCCATCATTTTCTTCTAAATGCACATGCACTTTAATTTGGATTGCTTGGCTAAACTGTGAAGGCCTGGAGGATCAAAAAGTGGTGTCAGTGCTTGAGACAGGTGCCTGAGTGTGGAAAGGGAGACAGGACCTGAGATGGTCACATGCCAGCCTCCTCCTCCTTGCAAAGGCAAGATCCCCCTGCAGTCCTAGAGAGTTGGCTCCAGCCATGAGGAGTTGACTTTGGCTCTTCCTCACTAGAATTTCCTGCCCCAACTGGGTTGCCTTTGCTTTCCTATCTGCAGAAGAGCTGTGATACGGAGGGGGACTGGAAATAAAGGCAGCCAGATGGAAACAGCGAGGCTTCCTGGAGCCCGAGGAAATAATGGGTACTTTGGGGTCAGGCACGGGGACTTCAGCCACTTAATATTTGTGTTACTTAAGCAAGTTACTTAACCTTCCACTACTCAGAATCCTTATTTGCAAAGTATACTTCTTCTGATAATTAGAAAGAGCATGCGTAAAGCACTTGGCATTTGTATGAACTCAAGGATAGTAGTTTTTGCTACTGGTAGCTTGATCAGTTCCGCATTCTTATGTGGATGAGAATATTGGAATCTGTAGTTACATTAAGTTGTTCAGTGCCATGGAGCTGGAAGAAGTGCAAACCAGGACTCCACCCTACTGATTCTTTCCTTAAATCCTAAGATCTGGCTCCTAAGATCTGCAGCAGCAGCTGATCTAAAATACACTCTTGCTACTCTGGAGGACTCAAAAATATAAGGCAATATATGAAAACCGGCAGAAGGACTCACATAAGAAATAGAGAAATAAAATATGCATGTATGTTTGTTCAAACATATGAGGGAGTTCCTGCAGTCAGACAAGGAAGAGCCACACAACATTGCATTTAGCTCCTGATTATAGGCAAGGGAAGTGATTCAATTTTCTCTGAATTTATAACACCTATAATTGTAGATATTATTTTGCTTTACCCTTATGAGAGTAGAGTATGTTCCTTTAAAGTCAAATGTTTTCTCCCAGTGAATTCTCAAATCAGGACATCAGGCATACATAACTTGGGCTCTCTGCACACAAATTATTTGTTTCCACTGTGGAGATGATTTGATTCCAAATGTTTGGCTGACTAGGACTTGCCTATTAAGAATAAGTAAGCAGATACACAGGGCAAAAATCTCTTCTGTTTGCCATTATACCCTACATAATAAAATGCCTGGCACTTTGTAGGTACTTAATAAATACTGATTTATCAAACTTCACGTGGATTGGACTCCCTTGTCTTCCAGCTCTGCTACAGGAAGAGAGACCCAGGAAATGCTGCTCCATCCTTTGGGTTAGAGAAGACATGAAAAGCTCCCATCAGGGGGTAGCCACACTGAAAATCCCTTCTCAGAAGCGCAGCTGGTGGCTGGTCTCATCAGGACTGCTGGAGATGTCTTTGAAATGTTCAGACTTCAAAGGCTTCCTGCCAGCCTCAGCCAACACGACTAGGCCAGGCCCAGATGAAAGTCCAACCTTCCGGATGACCTTGATCTGACCACCCTGTGTTGCTGAGTCTGCCTTTCCACAACAAGGGCCTACCTTTGTGTGTTGGTTTACTCATCAACTGCCTTTCATTAGAATACAAGGTCTCCAGTTGTGGGTAGAGCATATGCTTTTGGTCTAATATCTTAGGCAATGAAGAGATTTAGAGAATGACAGCATCTCTTCCAACATACACAGCTTCATCCGGGGCAGCAGCGCCCACTCACTCCTCAGTGTACATGTTTCTTGAGAGCAGGGCTACGGCTCTCCCTCTCCACATCCCTCATGGGTCCAGTAATAAGTGAACTATGACACTTGACAAATGGTTGCTTAAAGAATCCTGTAGCTCTTTGATGGCATGTTGACTAACATCTTAAACTTATCATCTTGCAAATGACTTTATTTCCACTTAGGTTTTTTTCCTCAGAAAAGCCTGTCAGAGTCAAGAGTCCAGCTCTTCCTGAGCAATGCACATGGCCACATGCTCTTCATTTTGCATAGCAGAACTTCTGGTTCACTTGATTTTCTATAGGTTTCCTTATTTTTGTTTTTACTGTTTGCCCCACTCTCTGTCTCTGTGTCTCTGTCTCAATCTGCTTCCACTTCTGTCTTATAAAATGAATGCAGATGAATTATAAAGCAATCTAGTTGAAGATGTCAGTGGTTAAAAATGACCCATCCATCGTAGTCTAGTCATTTTGCATTGAAATAAGAAAAACAAGCCTAAATCAAGAGGCCTAGATCTCCAACCATGAGACCTTGAGTACCATTCTAGCTTGGTCAGGCCCTTTGATGTCTTTGTATTTCCCAAAGTGTAACTGCTTTTGCCCGAGGACTGGGATGTTGATCCTTAGAAAATAAAGTCGCCTTACTACTCAAGTGTGGTTTTCTCTTATTTGACTTGATCTTATGAATTCTGTTTTCAGCCCCTAGAGGACGGTCTCCAGGCTGCAGGCTCAAGGCCACCCACAGTCCATTCACATCTGTTTTGCCTGAGACCACACAGTAGGAAAGAAGAACTTGGCAGTGGAGGAAGTGAGTCAGAGAGTTGGTTTCTGCACCCCAACCCACATCTCAGGAACCCAAATAGAGGAGAGACGATGGATAAGAGAAAGTGCATGCATAAGAGAAAGTGCAGCAGAGGGGACAGAGCAGTTGCCAGAGTCCCCATTGGCCAGCACCCAGGCCTTCATTTCCTAAAAGAGTGAAAACTAAGGCTTAGTGACCCAGTATCACATGGTGCCAGGTCACCAGCACCGAAGTGGACAGTCACTTCAGTGGTAGGCTGAAGAGCCTGCCCTCCTCTCAGCCTTGGCTGCCACTGGATTCAGTTCTGACCCCCCTCATCCTACAGGTACAGCCGCTGGTGTGGGCTCTTCCTGTCCACTGAAGGCTCACCCTCAGTTCCCTAGTACCCTATTATTGCATTCTCTCATCTCTGTTAGAAGGCAGAGTGACCACAAGTGTGGCTGTTGTAACTGAGGAGACGCCAGCAACTAGTCACACCTATATATCCCTCAGATGTCTCTGTTCAGAGACCGTTGCCCCTCTGCTATTTTCCCTTCTCATTCAGCCACTTCCTTAACCTTGCTTTCTGGGGTGAGCCCAGGAGTTCATATGTCAACGAGCCCGATGGCTGAGTAACTCAGGCCTCACAGCTGGCTGTCTAGGGATGCGTGCCACTGGAGACCAGCACACAGTGTCCTTCTGCCCCAAATAGATACAGGACGGGTGACAGGCAGCTGGACACTTGTCCCAAGGCTTGACATATTATAGCTCCTGGGAAGGACTGTCAACACAGGTGCCTTTCCTAGATCCAGAAGTGTTCTGCAGACAGAAGTGTGCAGATATATGTGGTAAAGCACTAGATCTTGCCTGTGAGTTTTGAGACATGGTCTCTCTGTATAGCTTAGGCCAGTCTTAGTCTCACTATGTAGTCAGGCTGGCTTCAAACTTGCAATTTTCCTGCCTCAGCCTCGCAAGTACTGAGATTCCAGGGGTGCAGCACCGTGCCTGCTAGAAGCTTAGTTTGCCTGCTCAGTTGTGTGGTGTAGTCACACCAGGCTCCAACTGCTTCTCCAAGCGCCAGCTCTAGCTCTCTTCTTCCAGTCCCGGCCTTGCCTCAGGATTCCCTGTTGCCCCTTTATTTTTGTTTTGTTCTGAGTGAACAGATAGTAATTGTATAGATAGATGGGTTAGAACTTAATGTTTACATTAAGCGTGCATTGTGTAGTGACGAAATTTGGGTAGCCTGTCCGTCACTCCCTGCGAGTGTCAGGGCTTGCATGTGCACAGTACAGGGCTGAGAGCCCCTTACCTTCCCCTGACTGTAACCCTATCCCGTAGGTGGGTGAGTTGGCAAGCAGGGTGACAGTGCATGTAGTGCAGGGTCCCAAATTCCCCGCCTGCCTTCACAGCGTAGCCTGTAATGTACGAAAGATCAAAGCTGAGCGTGAGTATAGTGGGCAGAGAAGTGGCGAGGACAAGAAGCAAAGGATGCAGTTTTCTCCTCAGAGGCTAATTAGAGGATCTGGGAGAGGAAACGCTCGCATGAAGAGAGAGACAACTGCACAGCAAGAGTGAGCCAGAGAGCCCCAGGTACCCTGGGCATTGGCAAGCTGAGCGTGGCCACGCCTGGTTCACACACCAGCCGGAGGAGACCGCCTGAGTGCTCGAGGTAGGGCGAGGGTTCCCACCCAAAGGCACTGGAGCTATTTTGTTCTCGGACACAGAAGTAGTTATCTCTCTAATAGCAAGTTGGATAAGCAGATCTGGGGCGGAAGGTGACATCACATGAGGTCCGATCAGGGGGACTGAAGGACATCACAGTGCACAGGGCAGGCATGTGCTAGAGTACCTGTATGCATGCATCACACACATATAAAGACATACATGTATCACATTCACAGCTAGTGGCACAAGATCAAGCAGGTTTACAAACACATATCACCCCCCACCTATATAACTGTACACACATGTACACGGCTGACACGCAGCTTCACAGATGTGAATGTACGCGCACACACATCCCTCCCTACTGATCCTACACAGAAGGGTGAAGAGGCTCAGTGGCTCGCCCATGGAAACCAGAATAAAGTGGGGAATTGTGCCTGTCCCACGGTGGGCCCTGGACTCGTAAAGCCCAGGACAAGGATCTAAGTAGCATGAGAGCGGTGGCCAAGTATCCTACTCCTTGCATAGTGTGACAACAGGGTACACAGTGGAGCTGTTTCACTTAATGGTGGACTCCAGTCCTCACTTCATTGCTCCATGGCTTGATTATGACAGCCAGCAAGAATGGATTCCCATCTTATGATTTAGCACAAGTGGCAGGCTTTTGCTTCACCGTCACCTTAGTTGAGATGACGTCATGCTTTGTGCTCCTTCTCTGTGTCCCTCATTCTCGCCTTCCAGAATGCTAACACAAGCAGGAAAATTTCTTCTCTATTTCTGTTTTAAAAGATGTGGTAGATTAACTAATGGTCAACTCGTGACACAGCAGAACCGAATCAGTGTGGTTCTGGGTGTGGTGGGCCCCCCTGGGGACAGTGGCCAACAATATAGGAGCAGAAGTGGAGGGAAAGACGGGGTGCTCTGAGCTGTCCTGCAGAAGCTTGTCATACTGGTTTTGCGGACAGGAACTCAGCTGTTATCATCAGAAGAGCTTGTGTCCTTACTGTCACTGAAAATGGCTGTGGCCCTTTGGGGGAGCTCTGGTTCTTACCTTGAATACTGCTCCCTGGCTCCAGTTTAGATCCCTCAGTCTGCTGGCACCGATCCTCCACTTCACTGGCACGGAGTTTCTAGCTTCCACCAATGACCTTTGGGCCTTCCCAGTGCACATCCTTGCATGGGACATTGCTGTGGACACATGGAAGACATTGCCATGGCTCTGGGTCTTCAACTGGACTTGTGCATGACATTGCTGTGAGACCCAGGTCCTCAGCTGGATTCTTTGTGTCTCTAATGCATGGACAGATCTCTTGCACTCTTCTGCATTTGTCTTTTGGAGTGCATTTTATAAAATGATCCTATAAATTATATGTTCTGTATTAACTCTGTTCCCTTGCAAACACTGACTATGAGAAAAGAGAAAGATAGACCAGTGCTTGTCAGCATGCTTTAGGCTTCCGTGGACAGGGAGCTTGTCCCTGACACAGGACAGACCAAGTGCTCTGTCTTCATCTGCTATAGTAACATATCTGAAACCAGATAATTTGTAAAGAATGGAGGTTTATGTAGATTGCTAGACTGGGAACTGTAGAACCCAAGAGCAGGGCCCAAGCATCTGGTGAGGCTTGATTAGCACCTCAGGACCTGGTAAGGGCATCTCATGTGGGGCCAAGCAAGAGCACCAACTTGGGTGTCTCTTCCTCCTCTTATAAAGCCACCAATGCTACAATAGACCTCCACTTTTAGAAGCACATTTCATCCTAATGAATATCCCAAGGGCATCTTCAAACATATGTAGATGGGTTTTCAGTTTTCAACATGAGCTTTTTAAAAAATAATCATGCATTTAGTACAGGATCTCACTACACAGCTTAGACTGTCCAGTGCTGGGATTACAGGTATGTTCTACCATTCTCCCTCTTGGTGGCTTGCTCAGTGTACCCAGGGCCAGGGGCCAGCACAGCATGCGGTACCAGGGATCAAGCCCGGCTCTTTGCACTTGCCTAGGCAGGCACTTAGATCTCTGAGCTATCTCTCTAGCCTTCCAATGTGAGCTTTGAAAGAACACAAGAAAACTATAGCAGGGCTACACAGCACCCTAGCCACGCCTCCTGAGTGGGTTCCGTCTCCATCCACCAGGAAAGCTTGAGCTGTTACAATAAGGAGCATGTTCTAGTCACTAACATGCTAAAGCTGTACTAATGAAGTGTATAGTGTCATTATTATTAAACATTGTCATGAATAAGAAGGCCCATTGTACTGGCCTGACAGCTCAGCAGATGAAAGCACCTGCTTAGGCAGAGTACAGTGACTGGGATTCGTTCCCTGGTGTGCCATACTGGTCCCACCCATAGGGTGTGCTGAGACAGCAGCAGAGACTGGGCATGGTGGCATGTGTCTGTAATCCCAGCACTTTGGAAGACTGAAAACAGGAGAGTCACTACAAGTCCGATCTATGTAGCGAGACCCTGTAGATCCTGTAAACCCTGTCCTAAATACAAGGGGGGGAAAAAGGGGTGCTCACTGTACGTCAGGGTGGAAGAAGGAAAACCACAAACATACCTGCTGGATTGCTGGGGGCAGTCGAGGCTGCACTGCCGCTTCTGTAGTGCTGGGGGCCATCGGAAGGAGCCTAGGACGAGCCCTTTCCTGGCAGAGTTCTTTATTTTGCTTTAATGTATTTGGTTGTTATAGGATCTCATAACACAGCTTGGACTCATAGTGATCCTCCTGTTTTCAGTCTCCCCAACACTGGGATTACAGATGTGCACCACTACCCCTCTGGACTCTCTGGCCCACTGAGCCCACCCTGGGGTTGGGGCTGGTGTGTCGTGTGGTGCCAGGGGTTGAAACATGGTCCATGTGCTTGCCTAAGCAGGAGCTTTAGTCCGCTGAGCTACGGTGCAGGCTCCTCCTAGTGGAGTTCTTGATTGTAATGAACTCTGTCATCATTTCCTCTGCATTGGTATTGATCCCCACACAGATTACTTAGTGGTTAAGCAGAAGAAAGGCAAAAGTGGGGAACCAGTTTTGTACTGTCGGTTCCACTCTTTTGGTTTTCACCTTCCATGATCTTTCTGCTTTTCTTCTCTCTCTCTCTCTCCTTTTTTTTTTTTTGCAGGACAAGCGTTCGAACTCATGACCTTGAGCTCGCAAGACAGGCACTTGTGCCACGGAACTATCTCCCCAGCCCCTGCTTTTCTTCTCTTTTGTCCTCTGTTTTCTCTCCTCTTCTAGGGTACCCCAAAGAGCAGCAGGGCAGCCTGGAAGCCTTTGGTGCCATACCGTAAATACTTGGGATCTCTAGGCCTAGCGAGGGCCTCCTTTTGTCTGAACTCCTGCTTAACCTTCTCCCAGGGGAGCCACTCCCGAGTCCATTTCCCGAAGAGTGGGGCTGAGTCGGTGACATTGGAGACTATAGGTGTTCAGGAGCGCCTATACTAAGGGTCGACAAGCAATTGATGCCCAGCCCCGCCACTTCCATCCCTGGTTTGCTGCTATTCTGTGGGTTCCCCACCTCTCCCGGCTCTGCTCACCCATAGAAGCTTTTGTACTTTGAGCCTTCCAAAGCCAACTCCTTTTTCCCATCTTTCATCTGAGAGGCTACTCTGGGGTGTAGCAGGCTCCAGGAAGCTGCATCTTCTGAGTCTAAAGCCTTAAAGGCCCTCAGTGGCTCTCTCCCTTTATCGATCATACTGCTTTTCTTCTAGGGATGACACCTGGCAATAGGAGCGGAGTATGGGAGCCCCACTGGGGAGACTCAGGCAGCAGGTGACAGTGCTGTTTAAAGGCCTCATCTCTCCCAAGACCTAACTATTGTCAAAGCTGCTTTGCCTTTGTGGGCGGGGGTGGGGGGGTGGGGGGGCAAGATGCTGAGTGCAAAGCAGAGAGAATTGGTAAGAAATATTGAATGCTAAGAAAGGGTTTTTTTTTTCACAAATTTAATCACAGGCAATTATGTTCAGCTATTCTCAACACTCTTCCCTGGGAACTGTCATTATCCTGGAGGAAAAGCACCTTGCCATAGCTGGGACATGCAGGTTGGTGACATGGATTCTATGAAATGTAATGGAAATGCTTTTTGAGGGTGAACAAAAGATACAATGTACAGATAGAGCTTTACCTGATTCCTTTTAAATCCAATGTATGTTATTTCATAATTTAGCTAAAATCTATTTTATCAAATCGTTTCATGAATTATTGATGCAAGTTCTCATTTTATTTCTGCTTATGAAATGCTTCGTATTTTCTAACTGATTAATAAAAAATGAAAAGATACTCCAGTTGTAACACCAATCTGTTTTACCAGTATTCACGTTTCCCTTTCACTAAATATGTGGTAAAATCTTCATTATAATGTCTTACAAAATTAATGGCATTATTTCTGACATTATGTACGTGACTCTTATTTAAAGCTTTTTAAAAGCTGTGAGAAAGAGTCAGGCCATGCATGCACCCTAGTTTTAGCAAATGACGACCAGAAATTTTATACTCTGCCAATTACATGACATTATTCCAAATGAAGTAGCACAAAGGAGCATATAGATGTGTTTGTAAATTATTTAATTTTGTAAATTATAAACTTATGCTTTAGCTTTAAATTAGTTTGATCTTGATTTGACTGCTTTAGTATTCTGTCTCTAAAGAGAGCCAGCTCTTCAATACATCACTTAGTGATTTTTTAATAATATTTCTGAAATGTATATTAATCCATGTACTTGAATTGAGAAATGAGGTCCGACATTTATGACAGTGAGCCTGATCGGGCCGATTGCGTGGCAACGTTGACTGACGTTGCTAATTACGTGATGCGGCTGGCATTTCCCCATGTGTGGAATGAGCTAGGTCTGCATTTAAAAGATGTGAGGAGGGGCCCGGCGGGATGGCTCAGTGGTCTAAAGCGCCTGCTTGGGAAAGCTTGGGTGGCTTCAGGGACCATGGTTCGATCCCCGGCACCACATGCTGTGCCAGCCCTGCTCTCGGGGTGGGCTGAGCAGGCCATAAAAATGAGTGAATAAACAAACAAAGGTTCTAAAACAAGAAAAAATAAAATAAAATAAAAAATTATTTAAAGAAAAAGATGTGAGGAGAGAAAAACAGTTTATTGGAAAAGGATTATATTGCCAAAAAGGAACTGAAATCGATCTTTTGAATTTTTCCAATGCTGAATGTGCATCTTTAAATGGAAAACAATTAATGTATGTAATTGTCACACCCTACACTTCAGGAAATAAAAAGTAACAGGTGTAATTAATTCTTACTTCATA
Source organism: Myocastor coypus (assembly GCA_004027025.1). Lineage (NCBI taxonomy): Eukaryota > Metazoa > Chordata > Mammalia > Rodentia > Myocastoridae > Myocastor > Myocastor coypus. The sequence continues at coordinate 105,605 of PVJA010002341.1, forward strand.
AGTTTTGATAAAGACTTTTTGGTAGTCTTTGTGGGTATAGGGTAAATGAATAATTCTAAAACACAAAAATTAGCAGAATAAACAAAAATTCATACACACATACCTCTTTTAAAATTAGGTGGTTCCCTATTCTTTATTTCCAGCAGAATGAAGGAGATCATATGTAATTAAAAAATAATTTTTAATAGTGGACCACCAAGTAATTTGGGGTTTAGGAAAATTTTTATAAGATAACATTTCTTTCACAAAGTGCCTTCTCGTCCCCTCTTGGAAAGAACTGACTCGGTAAGCACTAACATTTAATAAAGTGTAAGACATAAACACAACTAGGTAAAATCTGAGTGGAGATCTCTCAGGCAGCCTGCAAGTAAGAGCGTGTGAGCAAGCATACCTGAACAGTCCTTTCCAGCTCTGGCACCTGTGGCTGGCCCTGTGCTTGGGACTCTCTGTTACCCACTGGCTTGTTCCTCCTGAAAAAGAACGCCAGGCTGCTCAAAGCCTGGCTCTCCTGGCCCCACTGCCTCCACAGAGCGTGATCTCTTCTACCCCCCACCCCCCGCTCTTCCCACCCAGCTGTTCTCTGCTTAACACAGCCTCCTCATGTTTCTGAACCAAGTGCAAGTGAAGAAAGAATGATCTACGCGGACTGGGTGAAGCCATGACTACCACCTGCTTCTCCCCACATGGAAGGGTGGTGACCCATGTCTGCCTTCACCCCACCAGGCTGCTGAGATCCACATCAGACCTCCCTCAGTCACCATGAGACGCCCAGGTCCACACCACTCATCTACCATCCGCACATCAAGCCTTTCTGCCCCCATGTCCTACCTCCTGAAAACTACCTCTCCCAGGACCCATGGTCTCACCCAGCACAGCCCTGCACTCTAGGCTTTGTACTGAATCTCATGTCTGCTTTGCCCTAACAAAATCGTGTCCACCCCCACTCCCCAGAGCAATGCTTTTCTGGGACTCTCTGCAGTGTTGTCTGCATATTTCTCCTTATTTGTTAGATGATTGATCAGGGTTGGAGAGGTCTCCATGTCCCCTGTTGTGGCTTCCTTAGACTGTTGCACTCAGGACTCCTTCCTCACTGCTGCTAACTTATAATCTGAGGTTAAGCTCCTTATATTTTAATGATTTTAGCTCCTAGTTCACTGCTCTCTCTAACTTGATTTCTGGTCTTAATTCCTGGAGATTTCCATACATTCATACAGAATCTCTTTCACCCTTAAATTCTAGTTTCTTGAATTTGTTTTCTGCCAAAAATGTACCCTTCACGCTACTTCACTTCTTTACCTTACAGCCACACATTCCACACATTAGCCTATTTTTACTAACATTGTCCACCTTCACCACTATCTTTTTATTTTTCTAGCACATTCTCCCAAGTACCCTGGCGTCAGTAATCTATGATGCTACCCTATACACTAGGCTTCAAATACATTAGTACAATCTATAATTTAACTATATATCCTTAACTTGTTTGCCAGGTTGTAACACTCTCTCAGGAGAACCAAGGTCCTACCAAATTCTCTACCTTTACTTATGTAGCCAACCTTAAAAGAGAATGATATTGATATAGTGGAAAAATGATCTTCAGAATGACCTCCAGATGATACAGGGGTAAAAAAAAAAAAAAAAAAAAAAAAAAATGAAACTCCTGACCTGAAAGGTACCTGGGACAAGTTCATGTTCTCTAAAACTGAAGAATGAATTTTGGAACAGATGGAGGTTATGAGCAGAATATATTTATTGGGAGAAAGAAAGCTCCTACCCAAGAGGGGGATAGCTCCTGACCAAGAGGGTGGTCCCTGGGAAGCTGTCCCTTCCAGGGACTGCTCTAGAGTAAATACTTGCAGTGAGGTGGGTCTAAGGTGGTGGAGAATATGGGAATTGGCTCAGGTGGGCATAAGGTGGGACAAAACTATGGTCAACCAATGAGATTACAAGCACCATTTTTGTGGTAAAGTGGATTAAATCCAGTACCAAATGACGAAGTGAATCACAGGGCTTGAATGCGGGGCAGAATCTTTTCCTGTTGGGGGTTACATTAGTGATTCATGCAGGCTCTTTCAAGCTGATTGATACCTATTTAGAATATAAATCCCTGGTGCCCATTCCAGGGAAACATGTGGCTGCATTTTTTTACTCTTTTGTTATGAGATCCGACCCACAGTGGGAGTGTCTATCTCTTCCAAAGTTCCAAAGTCACCTTGTCTTCTGTATTGTCTCTTTGAGGGCCTGGCCCTGTGTGACTACCTATAATATTTCTATCTAGTTCAACTGCCTATAACAATGTTAGTGTTCATTTATAGCCACAGATTTCCAGGGGAGCCACAGCATTCCCCAACCTCTATTCTATATCCCACAAATTTCCCTCTGTAAGGATTCGATACATATTTGTCCACTGTCATTCTTAGCTGACAGTGTTGCTCCCTGTCTCATGGGTCAAACTGAAGCCACCCGAAGTGGACTTCTGTGTCTTCTCACCACCTCCACCACCTCGCAGCCTCCGCACCCACAAACTCTCCTTTCCAAAATGTCGGTGGGGATGAGCCGGCTCTACAAGGTCGCTTGTGCTGTACTTCCCACTCCTCTGTCACTTGCTGGAGGATATTGCTCCCACAAGTCTTTTTGCTGTTCCTCCAGTGTCATCTGCATTTCCTTCTCTGTTGAGTCATTCTCAGTATGGTACCATGATGGACCCAGTTCTCTCACCTTAAAAACTACAAAGTGAAATATATTCTTTGCCTTTTTTTTTTTTTTTCCTTTTTCTTTTTTTCTAAGCAACATCAATAGGGAGGTGGGTCATGCCCACACACTGTACTCTGTAGAACGATTGTGAGGACAATATGCAATCTGTCAACTTTCAAAAAAAAGAAAGGGGAAAAGAAAAA